>JARHVA010001826.1:657500-702500 GCA_037957365.1 Torreya grandis | reverse complement strand
TTACTGTAACCAACAAAGTTGCATGTGCGGTTTCCTAATGCAATGCATTGAATGCATTAAAACAAATTTAACCTCCACTGGGCGTCGGCGTCGGGCAAGTCTAGGGAGTTGCAGTCTCGGAGAATGGGACAGTACGCAGTGACTAGCTAGAAATAGGCCTGCAGCCTAAAGCTAGTTAATAACTTGCTGATTCACTGAGACTGACAGGGATTTTTAAACCTTGCCCTTGTTTTATCGTTTTAATAATCACTGAGCCCTTTTTAATTGTCACGTATTTTTTATAATTCACTTTTTTTTTAATGATCATTTTTTTCAAGACTTCTGGAACGGGTTCGAAGCCTTTCCACGGGCTTTGATGGGTTCATATTTGGACCCTTGGGTCGATGCAGATTGCTGCCTCGAGGAGGTTTGTGACATGACAATGCTCGATCCCTTTACTCTTCAAAAGCTTATTTACAATATTCCTGTAACAAAAAATATACTGGAAGTCCCTCAACTTGTTGCTCAGGTTCGCCACCTTTACCCGATTAACTTTTGTTAATAACAAGGTGTAGAAATTTTAGAGATTAATAATATAATGCAGGTGACAATGCTCAAGTGCGGAGGATTTGTGTTGGGCCTGGGATGGAACCATTGCATGTTCGACGGCATCGAAGCGATGGAGTTCCTGAACTCATGGGCAGGAACAGCGCGCGGCCTGCATCGGTCGGTACCGCCATACATGGATTGCTCTCTGCTTAAAGCAAGATCTCTTCCCAAGATAGATTTCCCCGGGATGGAGGAAGTTTCCGAGTTAGACCAACTGTACGAGGGGGAGGAGATGGTGTACAGGTCATTCTGCTTCCCTCCGGAGAAACAAGAGGCAGTAAAGAAACAGGCCATGGAGGACGGGGTGCTCAACAAATGCACCACATTCGAAGCGCTCTCCGCGCGGGTGTGGCGGGCGCGCAGCAAGGCTGTAGACATGGCTGGTCAGCAGGAGACGATGATCATGACTACCGTAGACGAGCGGTCCAAATTAGATCCCCGGCTGCCGAGGGGCTACTTTGGCAACAGCAATGTGAACACATCCGCGCTGTGCAAGGCCGAAGAAATGGCGGAAAACCCCATCTCGCACACGGTGGCGCTGATACAGAAGGCGGTGGGCATTGTGTCCGACAAATACATGAGATCCTCCATTGATTTCTTTTAAGAAACGTGAGCAAGACTGTCGCCGACGGCCACTGTGGTGGTGACCACATGGTCTCGTCTCCCATTTCACAAGTCGGATTTCGGGGCAGGGCGGCAGAGGGTGGGGAGAGCCATTTCAGTCTGGACAAGTGACGGTGCCGGCCAAGGAAGTGGTTCTTTTTCTTTCACATGGCAAGGAACGCAAGACCATTAACGTGTTTCACGGCCTTCATGCAACCGCCACGGAACGTTTTCATCAAATCTTATACCTCTAGCTCACAATCAAGACTTCTTCCAATACAAATCAAATAGAATGGGACCGTCATATCTAAATTTCGATAGGTACTAAGCGCAATAATTTGACACGAAAGTCTAAGGCTGTTTGAAACATAATGAAGCCCATGTTATATTTCGGGATATATAAAGATAAAACTATGTCAGCTTGATAGCTACAAAATTTAAATAAAACATGATAACCCCGGGATTGGAGGAAAATGTCAAATAAAGGAAACAAATATTAACTTATCTTTTGGACGAAACAAAGGTGTCGCTTTAAGACCATGTTTTGAGCCTATGGAAATGGGTAAATCATAAACTTGACGGAGAGAGGCCTCAATCTAATTTTTTTTTTAAAGGTGTTAGAAAGTAATTATTAATCTGATTACGTAGAAATACACTTCCATAACAATGCCATATATATTATGGAGGGAAAGCACCCTCACATCTAGGATAGTACTAATAATCTAGGATAGTACTAATAATCTTTGATAGTGTAAATTCTTATTTGTGTTCACTAATTTTTAATAATTATTTTTTAAGTTGGGAAGTTTTCTTAAGGCAAGCTTAGACATGTTTTGTGGGTTGGTCGATCAAGAATTAATGAAGAGTAATCTAAAAATATAAATCAATCTTAAGTTCATTCCAAGGTTGAGTATGACTTGGAATACTCGAGGAATATTTGAAAAACACATAGTATTCACTTACGATATTCTAAAATATATATACACATATCAAAACCTTTTAAGAAGAAGTCCTAGAATAGTCCAGAAAGAAAAATATCAATACACAAAGTCAAAGTTGTATGGTGTTAGATATGAAAGGTCAAAATATAACATTGCTTTCTAGTATTACATCCTGATTTTCTATGATGCAAACTTATTTGATTATTTGTGGATATTTATAGTTGGTGATTTGATTTGACTAAGTTATGAATTACATGTTGTTATAGAACAATTGAATATTGTTTTGATTACATGATTTCATTGCTATGAGTTTATTTGTATGGTATAGTTTTATATTATGATCATGTTGAATTGTTATTTCAAGTAGTATTTTGTGACACAAATGCCATGATATATGGATTAACTACCTACTTATTGTGAGTATGACACAGAAAAAACTCATCACTCAGATCATGATGGAGAGAAACCATCATCAGAGGGTAACATAGATGGAGTTGCTAGGGGATGACAAAAGAGCCACTAAAACCCTACACAAAACATGTTAAATAGGGCATATTATATGTATAGTTTGAATGGTTGTATTAGTACATTTTTTATGTTATTTTCATTTACAAAATTATAAATATGTGTGTTAGTTCAGTTTAATATTCATATGTGGACTAAACCCCATGTCTCTAAAATGTTAACTAGTTATCTTTAAGATATTTAAAAATATCATTATTTGGATTAAACACCTTAATAGGTATAGATAATAAAAGATATGGATAATCTATACAATATAGTAATAACACAATAGTATGTTATTATAATTAGGATTGGTGTATTAGTGTGTGACTTAACATTTCATTAGAGGAACATAATTGAATTTATAATTACCACATTATCATTAAGTCATTGTGATTATTTATCTATATTAAGACACATTATTATTAAGTATTTATAAAAATAAAAATATGAAAATACTCATAAAGGAAATAAAATAAAATAATTAATTAATTATATTTTATACTTAAAATACACACACACACACACACACACACACACACAAAAAGAGAATTGGAAAATATATTTTTGTGAAAAATAATAAAACAAAAAGAAAACAAGAAAAAAAAAGATTAAAGAAGATTTAGCATGAAAACATAAAAAGGAAAAAGGTAGCTTTAAAGAAAGTGCAAAATTCATGAAAAAGGGAGATGGAAAGGAAGTAAGGAGGTAAAAATAGAATAAATAGAGAGGAACATAGAGGGACGTGAGTTGGAAAATAAAGAGAAAGAGAAGAATAACCTAAAGTAGAGTGAGAAGATAAGGGAATAAAGTGGAAGGAGGAGTAGGTAGCCTTTGATAGGTAAGTGGCATTATTCAAATTCTGTGTATAAGTATGAATAAATCCTAGTGTCGACACATCATTTAGAAATCTATATAAATATATGCATACATTAAAGAATGAATATATACATAGTGAAGTGAGTTTATATAACTATGTACAAGTGATGAGATAAGCTAGTACAAGCAAAGAGTCTATATATACCACTGATAATCAAAGAATAATATATGTTACATTATTAAAATGTACCATCGCAAAAATATAAATAGATTTGAATGAAATAGATTAAGCTTGTTGGTACAATTAGATTTAATTCACTATACCATAATAAAAAAAACTAGAAGATTAAGCTTATTTAGTTGTTATTTTAAAATATGCTTATATTAGTGAATAATGTATTATTAAATATTGTTTCTCATTGTATTATTTGTTAGATATTTGACCTATGAAATTTTGTGAACTATTATTTGGATAGCAATCTCAAATACTATGATACTATTACGTATATAGTAAATTCTATATACTATTATGTATACAACAAACTATGATAATATTATGTAGAAAATAAACTATGATACTATTTTGTAAGAAACAAACTATTATTCATGAACTATTATACAATGAGCCATAAATAGTAAATATGCTCAGAATATTAATTAATATGCATCATTTATACTAGCAAATAAAATATATATCAATGACTATAATAGTGATATAAACTGATCTATATGTAATTAGGAAACTTAGAATATTGGTTTTCAATATAGCTAATATGAAGCAAACTATATATCATAATGAATATATAGTGTAACAAATTTATCTTAGTGAACTATACAGATAATATATGGTAATATATTTGAGCTAGTATGGTGACTAAAATTGAATAACCCTATTACATAATTAATAAAATAAGTTCACTTTATTAAAGAGTTATTCATAAACTATAGCATAAGGTATGTAATATATAATGAATTAGAAAATGATAATATGTCATAGATACTCAGATAGATAATCTAGTATAATTGTATATCATCTTAGCATTGGTTGAGACTAAATAGAGAATAAGGTCCATGCTAATCTATAGATTAATCTAATAACAAATACATATATTGTTATGGTGGATCGAACAAGCTAGTATACATTGTTATAACATGGGAGTGTGATTTTACCTACACATATGTGAATCCACATGTAATGAATTATGGACAAACTCATAGTTTATCTCTACACTAATGTGAATACTTGCCTACTTAATATAAATAATGTTATGGACTCAAATTGTAAATAAAATACTAGATTTTGAGGAAAATCATGTAGTTATTTATTTATTATGGTACTAGGATGTCATTTGTGGACTCAATTTATTCAATAGGGACTATTAGTTAATATATTAATAATCCTAGATACAATATTTTTATAGTCATCCATGAACTCACATTATATATAATTGATAGTTATAAAATTGTGTCTCTGACACATTATATAATATCACTTATTAAATAGTTTAGGTAATCATATAATAGTTATTTTTTATCATTTTAGGCATAAACTGATTGCTTCATATTTGATATTAACTATTTTTGACATAAAATATGACATTATGTTTATTATTTTGGCCATAAACTAATAGCTAAATAGAATTTGAAAGTCATAATGATGACAACCAATTTTTAGTATGGTATAGTCCATATTAAGGATGTAAATAATACTTGTCTAGCTGATATATTACTAAATATTGATTTAGTGGTTAGTGGTTGGTATTCTCTATGAATATTATATTAATGGTTAGTATATATATGGACTATGTGTACTTTAAATGAATAGTATATTATAACAAATATCACAAATACTTACTAAGAATTATTGACTTGTGTATTGTATATTGTTGCATTGTAATCTTGTGTACGATATGCACCATGAGTATACTAATATGTAAAAGGGTGTACACACACACACACACACACACACACACACACACACACACACACACACACACACACACACACACACACACACACACACACACACACACACACACACACACACACACACACAATGGTATGTGTGCATATAAGTATAGATTTTAACTAGTATTTTGTCACAACCTTAGTGATTTGTATATTTATATACTTGATGGATATTTTATGTATCATAGAAGAGCAATTTGTATATTACTAAATACTTATATGTAAATCATAATACAAAAGACTATATTTCCATGAGAACTTGTGTTATATATGTTATGAATATATCAAGATAAAATTATATTTAGTTATGGATAAAAACTATGAAGGAGAATTATATTGTTTGACCCCTTACCTTGTAAAAATCGTCAATATGTTTAATAAATAGGAAATTTATAATGATTGTTGAAATCATATGAAGTTCTTAATATAAATAACCATGGATGTAGTATTTATATATCATTCATTTATTTATGTAGAGTACATATTAGGTTGTATAATTATTCATATATAAGAAACATATTTATACATGGACTTAATTAACCATATATATATATATATATATATATATATATATATATATATATATATATATATATATATATATATATATATATATATATATATATATATATTGCTAATTAAGTCCATGTATAAATATGTTTCTTGTATATGAATAATTATACAACCTAATATGTATTCTACACACACACACACACACACACACACACACACACACACACACACACACACACACACACACACACACACACACACACACACAGAGTCATATGCCTATATTTTTAGTTAAATTGATGGGTAAAATAAGTGATCAAGTTTATGAGGGACCAAAAATTGTAACCATATGAAAATACTCTCTTAAAAATGAAATGAGTTGTTTAAATGAAAGATTATATTATAGCTAATTTATGAGTTATCTGATACTATGTAAATATTATAATCGACTACTTAAAATTAAGTAGTGTGTATATAAAAATGGTGGACTATATTATTACTTCTTGTATTATATCTGTGAATCTATTTATAGATATTAGATAACTTAATATGAACATAGATTATACTCGGTTAGTATAATCTATATGTATTGCCTATTATTTATGTGATAAATGATATTATGGAGATTCATTCATATATTTGATGGACTAAATGTATGAATTTTGATTATTCCTATGTTTAACATATTTTATACTTGTTTATAGGAGATGATCTATATGAATCTATTGGTTATCTTTATGTTAATCAAATCTTGCATTGTTGGTATTGAGTAAGTAGTCAGATGAACTTCACTACCTTATTAACATCACTAATTTTAGATGAAGGTCATTTGATCCAGTGGTATGTGACAAATTGATTGATCCTAAAGATAAATAACTATTAAAATTTTTGGCCAAAATAATGTTAGTTAGACATTATCATTATATGAGTATGCTTTACACGTTTATGTGATATCATGTTAGAATGAATTTCTTTTTGGTACACTGCATGTTCTCAAAAATCATATAACACATGGGTACTATCTGGTCTCTCTAGATTATCACACTATAACTATTTACTCATTTATGAAGGAAAGGCCATTACCTAATGGAAAATTATGTAGGGGATCGATGGTCTATGGTTGATGTGAAAAAGTAATTAGATTATATTAAATTCATAATTTTGAATTAAAAGAGACTATATATATATATGTACATATATATGTACATATACATATATATATATATATATATATATATATATATATATATATATATATATATATATATATATATATATATATATGTATATATATATATATATATATGTATATATATATGTATATGTATATATATATATATATATATATATGTATATATATATATATATATATATATATATATATATATGTATATATATATGTACATATATATATATGTACATATATATATATATGTACATATATATATATATATATATGTACATATATATATATATATATATGTACATATATATATATATATGTACATATATGTATATATATATATATATATATATATATATATATATATATATATATATATATATATATATGTACATTTATATATATATATATATATGTACATATATATATGTATGTATGTATGTATGTATGTATGTATGTATGTATGTATGTATGTATGTATATATATGTATATATATATATATATATATATATATATATATATATATATATATATAGACACACACACACACACACACACACACACACACACACACACACACACACGTCTCTTTTAATTCAAAATTATGAATTTTATATAATCTAAGCACTTTTTCACATCAACCATAGACCATTGATCCCCTACATAATTTTCCATCAGGTAATGGCCCTCCCTTCATAAATGAGTGTATATATATATATATATATATATATATATATATATATATATATATATATATATATATATATATATATATATATTCTTGAAAATTTCTTGAAATTCAAAAACCATAAGTTTACATATGCTTTAGGTTTTAAAACATTCTTAAAGTTTAAAATTTATTTATATTTAAATATTGAGTTTAAAATTTAATTTTTTTATTTACCCTTATTACAATATGGTTTATTTTTTAGGATTCATATGATTTCCCTTATATTAGTGTTAGGACTCACCATTTTTACACTTTAAATGTTCATAATATTTTCCATCTTTGCATGTCTTTCAAACCCTACTATATCTTATCCTAAACATTATTTATTTCTTAGAAATGATATACCTTACACTTATAAAATCAATATACATATGATGAAATCCACTATAAGTATGTGAATGACAATAATTAGAATGCTAGTATTATATCTATGTCTAATGGTGATACATAAGAATGATGTCAAATTAATTTTGTTGGTTGAATATGAGAAAATAATCCTTCTTATATTTATTTTAATTATTTTATTAGCCATATTGTATAAAAATAGGTCTTTAAATGGAATCAACGCATATACTTATTGATTCTTTTAAACACCTAAATTATGACACGTTATTGTTTTCTTTAATTTAGTATCATTGACATTTATCATTCCTTTTTATCATTATTAGAAAAAAATGGATTAAGATCACCCTAATTTCAACATGACCCTCATTAGTAAGAATATTCCATATATTTATACTAAAATTAGACTTTGATCTTTCTCAAAAAAATGACTACTACATAAAATGTGTGTCTTATAACTTCCTATAACCTATACTCCCTATGATTTATTTTTCCCAATTCCTCTTCCTATTCAGAGACACTTGTCACCCCTTCCTCCTCAATGTATATTTCTTTTGGGTTGGCATTGCCTCAAGTTTTCAATCCCCTTACTTTAGATGTGTAATTTACTATTTGTGAACTATTGATCATTAATAGGATAAATGTAAGCATGATCTAGGTATGTTGTAGGACCAAGTCTCAAGGGTTGGTTCTGAAAAGCCAAAAAAAAATTTAGTTCCCTGTATTATGGATGTTAATAATCATGTTGGTGTTGCTCTATAAGACATTGATAAAGTTAAGTTTTTTGCTAATTTTATGTCTTTTATGGAGCATATTTTGGTCTTAATTTTGAAACTCTTACTGGGGTAACACACACTCTAGTTGTGTATTTTGATGGTGACACTTCATAATAAGCCACAAAGAATTGAAAATTGGTTTGAATCTTAGGGTTTGATCTATAGGTTCAACAGTTTTTGGCTAAGTCTCCCCAACCTTCCTTAATGGATTTCCAAATCATGGAAATCTCTATTAGAAGAAAATTTGGAGATTTATCCTTATGATAGGGGATTTTTTGTTATTATCTTTGATTGATTGGCTAATATGAATCAGGTGTCTATGACTAAAAATTGTTTTTTCTTTCAACATCTACTTCTTTTGAAACTTTGGAACCCATCTTTCAATCTGTTGTGTGAAAATTTTGATACTAGACATATTTTGGTTTGTCTACCTTATCTTCCACTCCAATTTTGGGTAGATTCATACCTTTTGATGACTGGATATTAACTCTAAAAGTTGATGGTAATTGATGCATCTACCTCTAGTTTCTCATGCACTACTTATGTATATATTATGGTTTTTTTAATATTTATCTCAAGATTTTCTTGCATCTATGAAACTAAGAGTAAATGAAAAGTGCTAGGATCACTCCCTCGACTATGTGAGATTTCCCATTAGATGTTGCATGAGATTTACATAGGGGTTTATGGGTTTTTCTTATTCTTCTATTAAGCAATATGTAGATTTTTTATGGTGGAAAGACGTGAGATCCAAACTAATTTTGGTCTCCCCTCTTTTCCCTCCTTCATTGGTAAAAGTTGGCACTTTTGTTTCTCCCCAAGTGGATCCTTAGGGACCTATTTTGGATAATAGTTTTATTGAAATTCCTTGTGGGGATAATATTAAAATAGGATCGAAGGTAGAAAGATCATCTTTTTTAGTGAATGAGAAGATTGGTATGAGTAATAAAGATAAGGTTCAAAGGGTTTTATATAAATCAAGGATGGTTTTTTTGGTACTTTTCATGTAAATATTCTCGTTTCTTCTTTTGAGGATTGTGGGAGAGTGTACACTTTGTATAAATGGACTATTTTTTAATATAATAAAAAAGGGAGGCTGTCCTCAGCTTTTCCTACGAGAGTTATTCATTCTCACCTCAAAAGATCAAATCATAAGCCATATTGGGCTCTTTTGAGTTCACTCAAGGGTTGAGTTATCTCGTATTCATGGTTTGAGGCTATTTTAGCTTAGTTTGGTTATTATCGTTCCCTCATATATTGTCATCCAAGTAAAATTCTGGTTGTTTTGGTTCAATATTTACGTGGGTGAGGGAAATTCCAACCCTTAATTATATGTCAAAAAAATTACACTTTTATAAATTAAATAATTAAAATTACTCCCTAATTAGAATCCATGCACACATAAATACAAAAATGAAAAATAAATAAACATTTTTTCCAACTTCATTACTCATTGATTAACTCATTTAACCTATTCATCAAACATATTCACCATTAACAAAACCATTCATTAATTTCATTAAAATTAACAAAATCATTCAAACCCATTTAATAAATTACATCATTTCACTAACGTATTCAAAACTCCCATTAAAAATTTGACATACTTATTAAGTAATTATCTAATCCATTAATCATCTAACAAATTCATTAAACCAATGAACTAATTCCCTAAGTTCCTTACCTTTCTCATTAAGTGAATATGACCCATACACTAAATCACATTTGTCCAAAATAAAATATTACAAAAAAATCTAAAATTTTCTCAACCATTCAATTATCTCTCAAAAATTCTAAAAATCTGCCATTCAAATCATCTAAAACATCATCTTGAATCAATGAAACAGGTGTAAAATTTGGAGAAATATTGTAATGTTGTCATCAATCCATCATTAAATTGAAGGTATATGATACTAAAATTCATGTGTAAAATCCACTAAAGTAACCATTATATAAACATCATGAGCACATTTATCTAACAAATTAGAAGTCTTCATTTTGTATGTGTGCTAAATTTCTTGTTTTTTCTCTTTCATTAATTGATGTTTCTATATTGTGTATTATTGTTTATGTCCTTAAAAAATATTTTTCTATGCTAAATTTTAGCATTTAGAATATATGTGCATGTTTATTCTATGAAGGTCTTTTTAGTGATGCTTCTGTAGTGAACTTCAAGGTTTACATGTTGAACATTGACATTTATGTCTTGAAAATACATCAATGTTCTTGTGCTGATCATCAAAATTTTCATGATAGTAAAATTTGTTTTCATCTTCACATTTAACATTTATGTCCTACCAAATAATTATTTTGTTGTACTATGATTTATCATTTTTCCTCTGATTAATAATATTTAAATATTTGACAGGTACATTCTAAGGATCAATATTCTATTCCAAGGTAATTATTTCTATTTGTAAACACAATTATATCCATCGATGTTTCTTAACTATGTTTTAAATATGATGCTCTACTAATCAAAATTTATGTTTTGTTTCTTACCATTCATTTTTTTGGTTTTTGAAACCTTGCTAAGTTTTCTTAATAAAGGCAAACTAAAGAACTAGTAATCTAGTTTTTCACAACACCATTATTTAAAGTATTAAATTTTAAAAACATTAATACTAATATTTTAAGTTAATTTATTTAAATTTATTTGTATGTGTTACATATATAAGATTGTTTACGCTCTTTTCTTGTGTTAAAATGTGATCTTGAGAATCATAAACACCTTAGTTACTTCATTTTACTAGTGTTTATATTGTATGCTCTTTTCTCACAAAGTGAAGTGATCATGTAAATAATAAATGGTATCAATTAAATTTTATTTTATTAGGGGTTTTAATGATCTTTGTTTCATCACTAAACACTAGATCAAAGTCCTTGTCCTGAAAAAATCTAAATATTCCAAGTCTTTTTTGTGTTTATTGTCTAAGTGGTGATTTATTTTATTAACACTGTGAAGTGAGGTGGTTTCATCCACTAATATCTAAGTCGCATGAAACACCATTGTCTAATGGACTGGTACTTCATGCACCATAAGGTAAAATAAGGGATCCCTTAGATAAACTAGTTTAAACTTAGATTAAGAACCTTTTGATCATAATCGCATAGTGGTTGTAGGAAATAATATTCCCATATATCACCCATAATGTACCCTTTAAGATATTATCAATGGGCCACTATTCAATTACATGCATACTTGACTCACATAGGATTATGTTTTTGTGTCTACTTATTTGACATTTTTTGTGAATAGCTACTATTAAACTTAATCTTCAATTGAAGCCTACCTAAACAAAACATGAACTTAACCAATGACACCAACCATTAAGCATAAATCTAGGTTGACTCAAAATATTTACAAGGAAAATGCCTTTGGTGAAAACCCCTTCCACTTTGATGGTCCTTTGATCAATAAGATAGGGTTCATTAAAACTATATAGATAATTTTCATAATGTTAGATTATCCAATTAGAGTGGAAATAATGAAGAAACTAATGATCTATTTAAATCTGACCAAGACTTTACCTAAATTACCAAATATTTATTTGATAAAAATGAATAAATATTCCTATATCTCTTATAAATAGGAGCTAGATTTACTTTAGAGTTCACTCCTAAATATCTAAATCAGATTATCAATAAGAAGGTCTAAACCACTCCATAGAAATACCAAGTTATATATAGTAACTGTTTTCATCATAATAAGGCCAATCTAGAGTCAACTAATGAAAATCCCAAACCACATGCCTCCCACATTAGTACCAACAAATGGAAATCATTTATATCTAAATTAATTCATCAATACCAAAAGGAAATTATATCTAATAAAGTACAATAGTTAATCCAAAAAGTGGCTAAACTTGATTCCCATGTCAATCCTCCTATATTAAATCTTGTATATAAAATATCCAATAATAAAACACCCAATAACTGGAAAATTAATGCCTATCATACCCCTATGTCACCCAAATATTATTTTATCCAATCAACATATACATGTCTTAAGGGAACATAATTTTACCAAGATGAAAAAACATGAAGGATATCATTAAAGGATTACAGAAGGGAACCAAAACCAAAACCAAAACATAAAATAAATGTTTGAAAAACTATGCCCTTACCCATTTGATTGTGACATGATATAAATCACTTTTCTTGTTATTTTAAATCACCCACATTTGAAAATTATAATGAAAATGGTGATCCTAAGCATCACATCAAATATTTATTTATGTCATGAAAAGAAATATATTATATTGACATTTAATTAATTATATGATTCCTTCAAACTTTAGAGGCTAAGATCTAAATGGGTTATTATGTCTACCTTATGGATTTATAAAACCAATTTAATACCTTTCAAAAAGGTTTGGAAAAAAATTATTCTATAGTTTAGAACATGAACTCACTCTTATGGACTTATTCAATTGTAAACAAAGAAACATGGATATATATTTTCTCCTTATTTTAATGATGGAGAAGCCTAGTTGGTAGTTTTCCTTCAATAATTCCTAAAAATAATTGATTGGTAACTTTATCACCAACATCAACCAAGAGATGGCCTTCCATTTACAATTGCATTCTAAATAAAACTTTGATCAAAATAATGATAAAATAGTTCAAATAAATAATCCCTTGTGGCTAAAGGACTTGTGAAGATTTTGTAAAAATACCATCAAACTTAGACACAACTTGAGAGTTATAAGTTATTTAATAAGAACATTAATTTATTTTGAGATAGGGAAAATAATTATAAACACATTGAAGTTGTGTATGTCACCCAGAAATTTACCATTCCTAGGGGCTAACCCAAATAGTAAGTTAAAATAAGAACATATATTACCTTAGGAGAATGTGTAGAAGTAGTATTCCATAAAATTGAAGACACAAACATGATTATATTTTCATACACAAAATAATTCTATGGAAACCAACAAAAACCCACATGGTATAAATAACATGGGTATTTTGAGTTTCATAAGATCAAAGGGAATTCTGCTAATAGATGTATGAAATTGAATAAATATGTCCAAGCCTTGTTTGATGATGGTGACATTAAATTTTAATGTAGTACATCAACTTTAAATAAAATATTTAAGGATATACCAAGATCCCTTTCCAAAATAAGACCAACCTTGTTCACATTTGAGCCAAGACCAAATCAACCCAATCACATCTATCATAAAAATTCCTCCTAATCTAATGGCTCTATTGTTAGACACATATAAAGCATGGATAATTTTAACAATAGTATTATAGGTAAAATATCTATATTATGGTGTCATAACTAGGTAAACAAAAATCACCATCCACGGTCATTGTCTACCTACCTCTGAAACCAAATACAATCTTATTGATTATCTTGAGAAAATGCCTACCCAAATGTATATTTTAGACTTTCTTAAAACATTTTTTTTCATAAATAAATCTTATATAAAATAGTTTAGGTGTCAATTATCCCAACCAATATTTAATAATAATAATTCCAAGTACTAATTGGACAATTATTCTTGAGCCATAAAATCACTTTGAACCAAAATTACATCTTTCCCATTGATCCATCCCATGTATATAGTTTAAATATTTTCACTTTGACTTTAATTAAGTATCTAGGTTACTTAGATGCATAATTATAAAAAAATACTATCACAACCAATGTATATGATAACGTAAAAAAAATAATCAACTATAACCATACATATTATAATCACAATATGGCATGTCAAGAATCAAACACTATTACATGTAATTGATCTTGATATTCATTATAACATCCTCCTTGGTTGATCATGGATTCATTTCATGCAAGCCTTCCTTTCCACCCTCCATCAATGCATGAAATTTTACCATTTCTACATATAACTTACATAGAAAAAATATGATTAAGAATTAAAAAATCTTACAACACTAAAACCACCAAAATAGTCATCCTATATCCATCTAAATTACCTTTCATACACACCTATGTCCTTGTCTTCTTAGTCTAATCTCAAAATAATTGATATACGCATGGCTGAATACATTATTCAAGATGTTTTAAATACATGCATAACTTTAAAAATAATAATTAAAAAGTACCCTATTAATTGGGCAAAACATTTTTTTTAAATATATTTTATTATAGATAAAAATATTGAAAACTCTAATGACTCTTGGCTCTATAATGATGATTTATCTTGTTGTTTCCAAACAAATAAATATTATATTAATAGTATAATATGTGAGATAAATAATTACAAAGGAAGAGGGATCGACAAACATGAACATGAAATCATAGAAGCCATATCTTATAATGAAAATAAATAATATAGTTAAATTGGTTATAAACATCTTGGTGTTGATCCACATGACTATATGTTTAGCTGCAAGATAATGGGGGACAAAATAGGGGGTGTATGGCATGGGAGGGGGTTTAAAGCAACACTTTTTTTATGAAAATAATAATAGTTTAACTTGGAGATAATTTTAGAGAGAGTTAGACAAAGAATTTGATATTAATGTTAAAATATGAATTGTGTAATTTAAATGTAGTTTCTACATATATAATTATTTATTCAAAACCTCAATGATAAAATTATGAAAAATTCATGCATTTTTAAAAATGACATGTTATTTTTTGTGAAAACATAAGTAGACCACATATTTATAGATACACTTTTAATGAGTAAATGAGTGAACTTTTATATGAAATTTCATTTAGTGATAGAGTAATTGTCAAAGATTATAGGGTGTGTGTGTGTGTGTGTGTGTGTGTGTGTGTGTGTGTGTGTGTGTGTGTGTGTGTGTGTGTGTGTGTGTGTGTGTGTGTGTGTGTGTGTGTGTGCGCGCGCGCGTGCGTGCATGCACATGCACGCACATGTGTGTGCATGTTTGAAATAATTTTATAAGTCAATGCAACTAGAAAATTGAAATTGCAAGTGCACAAATGTAATGTTTTTACCTTAACTTCATGAAAATATTTTTTTCTTTACAAAACATAGCTATTAATATTTATATTTTTGAAATATAAATTTTATAAACATTTTATTAATGGTAAAAAGTATAAAAAGGAATATGTAAATATACATATGTATAGAGCATAATGAGGTATGTTGTGTAGAAATTAAGTAATAATTATAAATAATAGTTTAACATTTAAATAAATTATACATTGTAAAACTATGTTATCCCCTATATAAGCTAATATAATGATTTTTTGAATAATGAAATTTGCATGATCAGATGTGTCGGTCAAGACATTAAAAAACACATAAATTTCCTAAAAGTCACCTTGGCTAGTCCATGGTCTCTTTTAGGCTATGCTCACACCCTCAATCCTAAATCTTGAATGATTCTGGAGGGAAACTAAAAACATCAAAATAATTATCTTTACAAAGTTGTAAACCCTTTATAGAAGGGTGTACACTCTTTTTAAAGGGTAAAGAACATTTATAAATACTATAAAGCTTCATAAATTTAGAATTCCATTTGAAACTTCTAGAAAGGGTATGCATGTTTTTCAAAATGCATGTCATTTGCATTTCTTAAATTTTACTCATTATTCCTTGAATTTTAATTGGTAATTTTGCATTTTACAATCTTGGAATTGATTTTTACTACTGACACTCTCAAAATTGTGTAAATCGTCTGTTTAATTTATCTGAATTACTATAAATTCTTCATTTTTTATATTTGGACCTAAAATCATTATGATAAATCATGGGGTTGAGTAATCACTATAAAAATTAAATTAAAGAGATAAAAAAATTAGTAAATTTAATTCAAGAGAGAAAAATTAAAAATCAAATAGAGTCGATAGCATCAAGAGATTCTAGACAAGGTCAAGGTACTTCCTCCAAACTAGGTAATATTTGAAATGAAAATAATATGCCCAATTCCATGTAATTTAATCTAGATACATCTTCAAATGAGATAAGTGACCTTAATCAATCCTTGTTGAATGATAAAATTAGAAATTTAAAACATTGAACTAATGATTTTGTATTTTGTAATGAAACATGTGCATATATACAATATAATGAAACATTAATCCATAATTAATTTTTTGAGTATGATGATAATTAACATCACATAATGATTCCAATTCATTAGTATATTATTAAATTCACTTCACCTGTAGAGTCTAACATTATTCAAAATATAAATATTAATTCTATGGTTGAAGTGATAACACCATTCAAGTTTAAAAAAAAATGTAACTCCTAGACACACACCTCTAAGGATAA
The DNA here is from genome assembly GCA_037957365.1 of Torreya grandis. Lineage (NCBI taxonomy): Eukaryota > Viridiplantae > Streptophyta > Pinopsida > Cupressales > Taxaceae > Torreya > Torreya grandis. The sequence continues at coordinate 685,301 of JARHVA010001826.1, read as the reverse complement.
TGTGATAAACACTAAGGTATTGGATTGAAATAGATGATAAAATATTAGAACCTTGGAAGTGTTTATCCCTAAGTTTAGAAAGGTGGGTATAAGTTTAAGAATATATAAATAGTTATAATAAAAGTGTGACAAACTAATCCATAGGACTTCAATTAATATAAAACATGAATAAAAAATAGTATGAATTTATATAATTATGATTGATAAACATAGTAAAGTACAACTATTGAAAGGTATTTCAATAAATAAAAAATAATTTGATGAATGACACTCATGGTATTCTCTTTGAATGTTTCATACCTTTTATATGACTTCTCTTATTTTTGATATGAAAATAGGGAAAAATAAGGCATAGTAGAATAATTTTGTAGATGATTGATTTATCTTTGGTAGTTGTTTGCTTGGTATTTTCTAGATGAATAATGATAAGTCTTAGAGTTCTATTTATACCACACCTTCTAAAATTTTCTCATTATATGGTTCGATAATAAAATTAGATCGATCCATGGGTTTTTATCATTTTATTATTTGGATGAATTTTGGCTACTGGACACTAAATAAGCATTTGAACACCATCATCAGTAGTAGTGTCCCTCTATGACTAGTAATTTCTAGAAGATTAGAAAATAAGAATGGATTTGAAACTAAAAGTGAAGAATGCTTATCAAGTTTTAAGAATTATATGGAGTATATGAGAGATATATCATCATAATGATATGGATCAGACTAAGAGATAAGCATTTAGGCATAGTGAAATGGAAAATGCATGCCTTTTCATAGTAAGGTCTGTAACTAAAGGGTCGAGCCTTGATTAATATATGGCACATGAACAAGAATAAGAAGCTATAAATATTTAGTTTTAGTATATATTCTTTCCCATCCCTTCATTTACTAATTCATAAGAGTGAAATTATCATGTTAAAATAAATAAGTGTGTACCTAGGTATGTATAACACAGATTGTATTTTATTTAACCCACTTTGAGTGTTTTGATAGTGTATGCCATATAACCAAGATAAAGTTAAAATATAAATAAATGCATATTATTTTAAATTTGAAATAGTCAAAATTTGTTTAAAATAAAGAGAGAAATGATGGAGTACACATGGATGTCGATGAAACAATGTTTCTTCTTGATGCTTTTACTTGATAAAGATACTTCCTTATGAAGCATTAGGATAAGGAAGGTTCAAACCTGAACCTTAGATATTTTGAAGAGGGAGAATATAAGGTATTAAGCATCCAATATAGAGTAAAGATGAGTTATGACATAGCCATAGAGATCATTATATCCCAATTGCACAATTGAAATGTGAATATATATAATCTGGTGAGGGTGAGTGATATAATAAACTCAACCTATAAATCTAGTGAGATTGGATGATTTAATCACTCCAATTTATAATTTTTTTAAGGTTCAATGATTTAATAATTTAAACTATAAAATGAACCCACTGCTATAGTATAAAAGTTTGGATAACATTACATCATGGTGTTATTGTTCAATCCTAGTAAGTATTATAATTGGTAAAGTTTGAATTATTTCATGAAATATCATGGCATATCCACATGTAATATGTATAAGATGATGTATATGTTCCATAAATATGAAACCCTTCTTTCAAATATGTGAAATCTGGTGAAATATATAGGATTGTGACCCAATTGCATATCTAAATCATCAAACTAAACTAGAGTTTCTACAAGTATGGAGGTCATGTTCTTATGACATTCCCCCATCTAAATAGAGAGATACTAAGTAATTTTAAAAGTGTTTCAATCATGTTGTTATGAAATTCCCCCACTACAATATGAAATATGATAAGATGTATAAGTGTGGAAACCATTTTCTTGTGACATATTGACATTACAATATGGAAAACTATGAAAATGGGGAGGTCATGTCTTATATGACATGCTCACACTGAAATTTATATCATTTTAAGGTGAGGTAAAGAGAAACTAGTAGGTACCTTGACTCAAAAATCTAAGTTAATTCTATAACCTATGTATGAATCATATAACATATAAATATAACATGTTGAAGTAGATATATCAATTTAGCTCACATTATGTGATCGCATCAAGTCCTAAAATGCATGATGTAGATCATGGAAATTTAAAGAGGGTAAGAATACAAAGAAAAATATTAATAAAGTACATAAATAAGAGCACTCAATGTAATTAAAAGGAATGGTCCAAGGAGACCTCATACAAGGGGCATGTTTATATTTCTAAAAATTAAAATGAATGACATTTATATATGTCCAATCAACATGCAATGATACATTCAAATTTCAAATCTACATACACTGACCCAAGAGCCAATACACAAGAAAAATATTTTAATTTTCCATAAGCAATATAATAACCATAAATATAAAACACTAAGAGATATGAAAAATATATGACCATAAACAATAAACATAAGCATATTATACTAGTCCCCACATATATGTGTTGCCAAATAATGTTATGGATTATAACATATCAAGTATACTATGAAAGATATGAGTATGGATATAGACATATGTAATTGTTAACATATAAGTTCAAACATGATAATGTATAAATGACCACAAAGGATATGTAACCTATATTAATTGTGATCAAAGAAGTAGATGCCTCTAATGTACTCTATGACATAAGTAGAAGAGATCTCCAACATCTATAAGTGCATAGATCATGTGTTGGGATATGCCTTTATAAAATGTAAATATGCACAAAAAATATATGTATATAAGAATGGAATTATATGTCATATAGTAACATAAATCAAACAACATAGATGTCAAAGATCTAGTATAATCTTTAAATGTTGAGTATTTTTATATTTTTATATTTTTTGAATTTTTATAAAAGGAAAGACTATCCTATGATCCCATCTAAAGGATGTTCATAGGTAGTTCCAAGCTCAAAATATGGTATATGACACTAGTGGCACTTCCAAGGAGAATGCATGGGTGTCATATCTAGATATATAGACTGTGTGGTATCCTAAATATTCATAAGATGATTTTGCATTCTTGAATAAATAATAGAATGAGTATGGGTTTTTTGAATCCATTATTGAGTGTTTATTTAATTATTTATTTGGATTAGTTTTAATTGTAACATGTTTAGTTTATCTAGGTATCTTAGTATGTCTTGTAGGCAGAAATGAAGATTATGTGGAATCCACTATGTTTCTCTAGTGCAAAGGCCTCTCAATTATGGGATGGATACAAAAGGGGATATCTTTTTCCTTACCCTTTTATAGAATATTAAGATTATTAGGTTTTATAATTAGTTGTCTTGGAATAAACTTCTCTTATTCAAGTGTATTTTCTTATGGAATTTCATGAAATGTAAATTCCCTATTGGTATTAATGTAATACACCCATGCGCCGTGGAAGGTACTATAAGAAGTTTATGTGTCCAATTCCATCCAAATAGAATATCAAAGACACTTATATATGGTGTATCTAACAATGTGGTAACCAAATGTGTTAGCCCCACCTATAAAGGCAATTCAATCTCATCAATAACATGATGTGATGTCTTATCCAATACTCTGGCCATTTTGGTCAAAGGTTATAAATATTCATGTGTATATTCCAAATGTGTAAGTAATTTCATAATACATATGATATCACTTTAACCATTACATATAATAATAATATGTATATAATTATGGTCAAGGTATATTTGAATAAATAATGAATGAATACTTGAGTCATCATCCACTATTTCAGTATCATCTAATGTAATATAAGATTTTTGAATGGTAGAAGGTATTATGTATGTATAACTATCGATATTATAATATAATGGGTTCCATTAATGTGATGAAGAAAGATGTGCATTGTATTCCATTTAAAATTTTGTAATTTTATTAGATTGATCTTGTAAAGGATTATCACAAATTTCTTATTTTGGTGATTACTGGGTTGAAATGAAAATGAATCCTTTGGAGGATCATCAAAGGTAATTATTTGGTCATAGATAAGGTCTTCTATATAGTTATTCAAGGTATAATTTATTTTTTTTAGAGTGCCCAGGGCTTTGATGAGAGTCAAAATACATATTAGCATCATATCCGTTGTGTAGATATTGAATCATATCAACCTATATAGGAGGAGGGAGAGATATGAGATGACATTGCACAAGCTTCTGAAGTAAAGATTAGGTAGACTCAGGCAATCATGTAAACTATTTCTTAGTTGTATTATATAAAATGAGTCAATTAGATTATTTTGACATTGCATTAGCCATTGTGGTTGTTTCATTTTTAGGTTATGTATGTTTCAACTTAAAGCTTATTTTAATATTAAGCTTGGTATTTGACATAGTGTATTTTCCACATGCTTGAGACTTTTAAATGAAATAAGTTTAATTCCACCATCTCAACCAATATGTCATAAGTCATCAAAATATTTGAACTTTTTGAAAATAATTGACTCGTGTAATAGGGAAAATAATTTAAGATGTCTTTAATTTATTTATCTGCTATTGGATTTTTTCATTTTGGCCAACATTATTTTATATATCAAAACATATTTATTGATAGGTTCATTGGTTTCTTGTTTTGTCATTGAAACTTGAGCATATGACATATTTTTAGTGATGTTGATAGATAAATGTGTTGATAATTTATAGGCTAGAGGTTTGAGTTATCTCACTGATTGGAGTGTAAATCATAGAACCATAGTAAAATATAGTCTTTGATAATCCTTGCAAATAATTTGGTCAAAATTTTATAATTGGAGGCATAATAAAGACATATTGCATAGAAAGATCAGATATGTTGTTTAGGATTAGCCTTTCCATCATAAATTGTGAACTTTAGTTTTACATAATCTATTGGTAAAGTGTGAAATTATATTTTAGGTGAAAAATGATTATGTAACACATCTTTTGAATCAATACAATAAGGTGAATTCATATAAAAATTTTCAATGTTGGTAATGTTAAATTAAAAAATATATATAGTTTTTACAAGGTCTTGCATAATTTGATAACTAATGTTTAAAGTTATATAAGTTATGAAAAGAGGTACACCCATGGTTTGTATTAATGCCCATAATTTCACTAAAGAAATTAAGCCCTTTTTAAGTATAAATTCTTATTTTTTTTAGCCCACTTCTTGTCTCAAGTGTTCATTAGTGGTCAAGTGTCCTATAGTGGTCTATCAAAAGCCAAGTTAAAGTCATGTCTAAGCATATTAAAACCCTTGTTTCAATACTATATGTTATCCCCTTTGATTTAAATTCAAATTTGGTAGTAAAAATTTACATGGGAATATTTTTTTAAAAATGCCATGGATAGTTTAATTTTTATACTAAGGTTTAGTTGTGTGTATTAACATGACAAAACCTTAGTCTAAATTAATATTTGGTCCCTTTTATATCCCATAACCCTTGGTCCCTTTTATCTATTATCATGGTCTAGCTAATGCTTTCTCCCTTTTTTATAAACTTAGTTCAATGTCTTATCCTTAATATTTTATCATATACAACAAAACCTTATGCTAAGACTTTATATTAAGTTATTTATTCCTAAACTCTGACTTCATTATTTTTTTGTTAACCTAGAGACAATCACAACTAACCTAGTAGATCATAATGAAATGATGCATGCTAACTTGTATAAAGATGATCTGATGGTGTGTGATCAAAGATAAAAATTCAAAAGGCCCAAAACAAGCATAAAACTGAAAAGTATCAATCCTGTGTTATGTGGTTAAAATTTCAAGCATGTTCTCATCAATCAATGGTACATGACAAAGCGTATAGACCCTGATCAATGGTGAGAATAGGTCAAGACTTCAACAAAGCCCCAAGATGAGTAAAAAGGTGACAATTTCCACCATCATGGGACCATTGTCAAGGATCCAATGACAAGTGGAGGTCATCAAGTCAAAGATCATTCAAATCTTGAAAAGAGTGAAAAGTGTCACCATCTTAGTGGGTAGTATAAATATTTTGTGACATGTGATAGAGTCAACATGTCAATATACCTATGAAGTGGTCTAGGAGTTAAAAATAGCATCATCTTGACAACCTAGGAAGCAAATCAATGATTGATGGGCCCTTCCATAATTTAATAATTCAACAAGCCTATGAGAAAGCATAGAGATGATGGTTTTCATAATCGTGGTAAATGTAATAAATACTAGCAAATAGCATTTAATCTTCTAGATTTTAATCTAATGGTGAAAGTTAAAGGTTTACTTTGCAAATAACTTAGAACATATGAGAATCCACCATGTGGCAAAAGAGTGTAAGCCTCGTAGAGACTAACTATGTAGAGTGAAAAAAGCCCATGGATTCTCCAAGCGGCATGATATCATGGGTATTAATAGATATATAACATTTTTAATAAAATCTAATTCTAAAGGGACACTAAGAGCCCACAAAGTTTCTGAGTGGTATGCTCATGTTCATCATGTAAACAAAGATCTAATAATGCTCATCTTAGGTAGAAATTTAAATGAATCTCAAAACAAATGAAAAATTGACATGTGTCTATATTTAAGCTATTTAAGAACCTTAGGCACTCTTGAACCCCACAAATGTAAAGTTAGATCTGATGTGGTGTGTCATGTGTTAATATGTGGTAGTATCTAGTTTTAAAGCTAAAATTGAAATTTCATTCATAGATGGACAAGAATTTGAAGCATAAAAGAAGGTTTGTGGGCCATTAGAGAACATATTTGTGGCCATGGATCATTGTTTGCCTCTACCATAGCTAGATCATCTAAATGCCATCATTGATATAATAGGTTATTCCATGGCATGGATAAAAAAAAGGGTAGTTGTCTAGGAGGTTCTAGCTGTGCAAGTAAGTGGTCAAGGGAATATCCAGATAGTTACACATGGGGACAAAGTTTTCTCGGTATCTACCAAAAAATTTAAACTTCTAGATCATGTAAAAGGCCATCTCTAGTCAAGAAATCAAAGCATTGGTTGCAAATATTCATCATTCCTTATAAAGGCAATTATAAAAATGAACTTTCTACTAAATGGATGAATATTTCAGGCATTTCAAGTAATATTTTCTAGCTAGGAGCATCTTGAACAAATTTGGAGGGGGCATTTTGTAGTTTTTCAAATTACAACCCACATTCCTAGATTTGAAAAAGGTGAAAAATGTATAAATAGGTTCCTTATCCTCTATTATTAAGGTTATTATTGGTTGTTCATTTTTATCTAGGTTTAGGTTCTACAAGATTTTTAAGATGAGTTTATGTGTGTATATATTATTTCCATTTCTAAGGTGGTTTTAAGTGTATAACCATTAGTAAGCTCTAAGAGCATGTTTATGTCTCCCTTGTGAAACATGGATAAGTCTCACCATGCTTGTCCCCATTGCAATGTTTTGAAACATTGGTGTATCTAAGATTTTGTTTAAATTTAATGGAAAATACTTGTGGTTCTTTATTGTATCTTGTTAATGAAATGAAATGAGATGTTTTACATGTTATGTTGATTGGATGTCTAGCTTTGTGCTTATGTATGGTTTTCATCTTAAACATAGATTTGGATTATAAAGCCCTTTCTGCATAGAGAATTGAAAATATTATTTTGAATGCCTCATTAGAGCACCCTGGGTTCAATAATATAGTAGGATAAAGTATTTAAAATTATATTTTTAGTGTATGTTCTAGTGTTTTAGGGATCATTTGGGCATTTGCATTCTATTGGAACCAATGAATACAAATTTATCCTTGTAGTTTCCATTGCTTGAATTTTAATTTTCCTACATCTTCACAATAGGTGATGTCATGCATGTTGAAAGAAACTCTATTGTTTGAAAATAAAACCACCAGCATACCACTCCTTTCTATTATTAACAAGTTGTCATACCTTGTCCTGTCCTACAAATAATACAAACTTATTGCATATCATAAGTGCTTTTTGCCTATAAATGCATAAAATATTATTCATATAACATGCATTTGCATAATTTTATTTAAATACATAACACTATGTTTTTCCATTCATCCCATATTGTTGAAAACTAATTTGAATGAATATTGTAGTCACTTTCACATCTATCTTCAAAATATTATATGAAATCTAGAGAATTTGTTCATTCTATGTGACAACCCTTCCTATGTGGATTGAATAATTTTGGTTGTGACCTAGTCATGTTTGTGTCTCCTTGTGACAAAAATCTCCATGGAGGTTGAATTACAAAATTTCTCCATGTGAACAAGCTACCCCATAGGTCCTCTCACCTTGGTTTAGGTAGAGAAAGAAGTAGTAGGGAGATGACCATACCTTTTGTCGATGCCTCTTAGTCATTTTCTATGTCTAGTCCATTCTCAATTCCAAATATTTACATGACTATAATGACACACTACTGGGTTTTTCATCTTTTTTTTCCATTTTGTTCAAGTGTGCAAGATTGAGGAACAAAGGTGTACAAATGGGAACAAATACTTTATTAGAATCATTACAAGGGACATAAAAGATACATGTGGCACTTATGTTGCTAGGGACTCTTGTATAAAATTTTAAGTATTTCATGTTGTGAGGTTCTCTATTGTTATTATATATATTTAGATTATCTTGGCTTTTAAACACTGCATCATTCCACTAACGACATGCCAAGAATTAAAATACTTGAAAATTTGACTTCTTCTAAGATTATTAGAAAGAGATGTAAAAATTACATGTTAAAAGGTTATTTCTCCTCATTAATATGAAAAAAATAGTGTCTTTGTCTTTTATCTCATCATTAAATTCAACAAGTATGTTTTCAGCATGTATCACAATCAATGTGTTAATTGTTATATTCTAGAATTGTGATTCTATTGACAAATCCAACTTTACTATATAGTTTCAAGTAATATTGTTACCTATTTTGAATATATTAAATTTTTGGTTTGAGTGTTTTCTTGCTCATTAATATGGAAGGATTGATATCATCCTTTAAAGGTGACCCATCCAGGCAACTTGTCTCCCCCTTAAGTATTCATCAAAGGAGAGGGAGACAAGTTTAGAGGCCCATTAAAGGGTAAAGTTTAGCTACTAAATAGTATCTAGATTCCCAAGATCCTATTAATCTTTATATCTTTTTTGAATTTCCCATTATTGAGGAATTTCATTCTAATCACTCTAAAACTTATAGTCTTAATTATTATCTAGCTCCTTCTCAACTAATTGAACACCCTCCTAACTTTGATCCACCAAGCCCCGTAATTCATCCCCTCTCATCCCTTTACTAGTTGTTCTTGAATATTTAATTTAAAAAATCTTGAGGCATAGGGACCTAGATGAGGATGAATGTCCAACATTCTTTATTCCTAGATTCAAGCCTATCAATTTTGATAACATGGAAGGTTATCCTAATGAAGTGCCAAACACAGTAAAGAAATGCCTTCAAAAATTCTAAGGGAATAATGCATTGAGTGGTGATAAGCACTTAAGGGATTTTCATAATATCATTCAAGATTATGAGTTTGAGTATGAGTATGTGTATGTGTAAATTAATTTTTTTTTTCACACATTACAAGAAGACATTCATAAATGGTTCAATTCTCTTCCCAGTGGATGCATTGATCCATGGGAAGAAATGTGCAATGCTTTAGAAATTTAGTTTGGTGATAAATTTGATCGAAGGTTCCTATTGGTTGAGTTTTGATACATCAAGAAGAACCCCAATGGGTTTGTGTAAGACTTCAACACATGGTTCAACAAAGCTATGTTGTGGTTGCATAAGAACATATGTCCTAGTCATACAAAGTTCTTGATAAAATACTATGATGCTTTTGATAATAAGGATGTGTTTTACTTGTGGACCAAACATCCCACAAACCTGTGGTTTGTATTCAATATGTCCATCTAGATTGAAAATAACATAAATGTTATGGAAAAGCCCATGAACAAGCAGGGTGAAGTAAATTTGGTCAATCTAAAAAAACACAATCCACAAAAACAACGAACCTTGAATAAATGGTTAAGACTTTGGCCTCTATTTTTAAACAGATGTCCTACAAGATTTATAGTATTAAGAAGGGGATCATTCATGTGTCTACTAGTCAAGAGAGGGATCCAAATCTAAATCAAGCACAAAGGGGGATTGCTTTACATAATTGATACAATGATAGAGAGAAGAGGCTTGCACATGATGAAATAACAAATAGACATTAGAATAGAGGGCCTATGAAAAAAGTGCTTGACCTATTAAACACCAAAGTGAATGTGGTAGGTTATGACATTGATGTTGATTGATGCAAAAAGTGCTTCCTTCCACATCTTCCATGTTATACAACTAAAATGATTGATAATGTAGATGAACCTATGTCTAAATTATCTAGTGATGAAATTATGATGTTCAATCATTAAACTCAACAAATCAAGATATCTAACTCCATAGCATTGATGACTATTTTTACTATTGATTAGTTTTGGAGTGTGGTAAAAAAGGTATGTGTCCCAACTTGTGAATTTAATTTTGAGGTTAATATGTAATAGGCATATGAATTACCCATTCATGATTTTGACTTTTTAAGATCAATGATGACTAAAAAATATGATTTGAGAATTCCATCAATTGTGGATAGGTAGATACTAGTTAATGCAATAGTTACCAAAGAGAAATAATACTACTTAAGAAGTAGGCAACCAGTTGCTAGACTTCAAGACACTACCCCTACATATCCAAGGGTAGGGGATGCAAGTAAAGAAGCTAATAAAACTATGGTAGCTCCTAATATTTACAGACCATTGCCCATTTCCCAAGTTGTTAAGCCTAGAGGTTCTCTCACTAGAAATAAAGTACCTTTGCTATCTAGTATTCCTAAGTGTGTAAATGATGTTAAACAAAATATCACTTTGAAGGATGATACTAAGGATGCCAATCCACCCCAACCCACTACAATTCAAACCTTAAGTGATTATCATCTAGTTGAAGGTGTCATTACCCTTTCACCAAATACTCCTCTTTCTCAGTATAGTTTATGTGATATGGCCCAAGTGTTGAGCTAACTAAAAATCACCATGTCACTTGTTGAATTATTAAGAATACCTGAGCATAGAAAGAGGGAATTTGAACACTTGTAAATTGGTGAGAATTCAGCTATAAATGAAATTGATTTACCCAAACACCCCCAGAAAGTGATAAAGAATATAAAGAGGTTATTAAACTAGCATTGGACGTCTATTTGTGGACTGCATTAGTAGAGAGTTAACTAAATGTGGATCCCTTTTATACAACCCTATTTATTAATGGTCTTATTGTCCACAATTTCATTTTTAATTTTGTTTATTTTTGTAACATAATTCCCTTGGGTATCTTATATGAGCTTAGAGTTAAGATTAAATCATCCTTGGCAAGTGTTATGCCATGGACTCGTGAGAATTTATAATTGTTTTACAATTCAAGGGGTTGGTAGTGAGGTTGGCAATGCATCCAAGTAACTATTTGAATATGGACATGGAAGCTGTGGACTAGCCACCTAAGTGTGGGATGTTGTTATCATGTAAATGCATTGCTAGCATGGGTGGAAGTGTATAAATAGACCTTTCATATGCCACCATTTGATTTAAGGGTAAGATGGTCAAAATTTACATAGATTCAAAAATGCTACATGTAATTGAAGATCCAAAACATTCTCAAAATGAAGTATTATACACAGATATTGGGCTTGGGAACTTCATTGGGAATGTTGAAACTAATGAACAACTTGCTACGCTTGATGTTGAGCCTGATAATGAAGGCGTGGTTTAGAAGGTTTGTTTTGATGGGGCTTTCTCTAATCTTATAAATGGATTAGGGGTTGTATTCTATGCCCCCAATAGTTAGTGTTTTAATTTTTCTTTCCATTTTTCCTTTGAGTGCACTAATAATACTACTGAGTATGAGGCACTCTTGCTTGATTTATAAATTATCATGAACATAGAATTAAAATCTTGATTTCTAGGGGTGATTTTGAGCTAGTGGTAAAGCAATTTTAAAATGCTTATGCCACCAAAAAAAAAGGTTGAAACAATATCATAATGATGACTAGGATTTTCTTGAATTCTTTGATGCATTCAACCTTTGATATCATGATAGAGTTTTAATGAAGAGGATGAAAAACATGTAGGCTTAGGTTCTCAATTTGACATTACAAATACAAGCCCTCATTATCAGTATCAAGTAAAGGTGCTTGTTAGGGATTCAATTCCAGACAATGTTTATCACTGGCAGGTATTTGATCATGACAAACAAATTAAGAGGTTTCTAAATTGTGAAGCTAAGTTTATTGATCATATCACAGACTTGAAATCTATGGTTTAGGTTTTTGATAAAAACAAGAAACCTTTTTTAGGAAAGACTTTATCCATCTGAATACAAATATGCTCCCTAAAGTATTGGTAAGTTTAGAAGCATATTTTGATTGAATGGATAGAATCAAAACTTGAGACTCATTTATTTCAAAGAAAGTGATTGAGTTTATTTTGGGTTCTTAAGAGAATCCAATGAAGCTTTGGATAGGTAATCACCTAAGTGTAATTAATAAGAAATTTTACATGTAACTACTAAGAAAGTACTAGGATTGTTTAGGATGGTCTTATTTTGATTTAAAAACATTTAGGTAAGACTTGTTCTAACATGTCATCCCATTAGACCCTGATAGTAACCCTTTTAGGTATATATAGTGACCTATTAACCCCATCATGGCCACTAAGATGTGGAATGAGTTAAACAAGCTGAGGGACAATGGTATCATTCAACCCATTAGGTATTCATCATGGGTTACAAATTTAGTCCCTATGATAAATTAAAATGGTGCCATCCACTTATGTGTCACTTCATGAAGTTGAAATAAATCTTATTTAAAAGATAATTATCCCTTTCCCATGATGGATAACCTACTACAAAATGTTACAAGATCAAATATGTTTTTCATTTTAGATAGTTTCTCGAGATATAACTAGGTTGTGGTGAAGGAATTTGAGTGACCCAAGACCACATTTACAATGCCTTGGGTAATGTATGTATATATGAGGATGCCTTTGAGGTTAATAAATGTTGGTGTAACATTTCAATGAGCTATGGACATTGATTTTGTAAGGATTTTAAAAATGTTTATATTTCTGTATGAGGATGACATTATTATGTACTTTAAGACTAGAGAAGAACATTCAGATCATCTATAGAAAGTATTTATTAGATGTGGGTAGTTTGGAATTTCACTTAATCCTAAATAGTGCCACTTTAGAGTAAAAAAGGCTATGTTGATAGGACATATAGTATCCAAGAATGGTGTCATGATTGACCCTGTGAGGGTAGAAACCATTGATAAATTGCCTATCTCATAGTCCATGAAAGTAATTCAGTCTTTATTTGGATAAATCAACTTTGTAAGGAGGTTTGTGTCCAATTTTTCAGAGATCACTCTACCTATTACTTCAATGATGAAGAAAGACTAGACCATCGAGTAGGAGGATAAGGCCATGCCAGCATTTAATAACATCAAAAGAGATTTAAAATCTACCCCTATTTTGGCCAGCCTTGATTACAGTATGCCATTTCAAATATTCTGTTCTGCATCATATAATACCATTGTTGTTGGCCTATTTAAAAATAATGAATATGGTCACAAGTAACCAATAACTTTATTTATAAAATCTATACAAGGTCTTAACCTAAACTATACCATCATGGAAAATCAATATTTCAACCTCTTAAATGTTGTTAAGAGGTTTAGGCCTTATATTTTGAGTTCAAAAATTATTTCTTATGTTTTGCATACCATGGTGAAAGACATTTTAAATCAGACTGTATCAAACAAGAGATATAGCTGGGGCAATAAGTTGCAATAATATGACATGGACATTTAGACCTCCAATTTATTGTAAGGGATAGGTCTAGCTAAACCCATTACTGAGACCAATTTTCATGTTGTTGAGGTAAACATTATTTTTTTCAATGTTGATGATTCCTTGAGTCAATTTAGCATGTCTCCATGGAATAAGGATATTGTTCACATCTTGGAAAGCCCGAATTGTCCCCCTAACTTGGAGAAGAATCAATGGAGGAATCTTAAGCTTATTTCCTAGAATTACCTCTTAACTAAAAATGGACTTTCGTGGAAGAATTTAGATGGGATTCTCCTAAGATGTATGCTAGAAGAACAAAATGTTGACCTGATTAAAGATTTTCATAGTGGAGTATGTGGTGGCCATTTTTCACCTAAAGTAATGGCTCATAAAATTTTGAAAGCTATTTAATAGTGGCCATGACAATTCACAGTTGTTTCCTAAAAAGTCAGAAAGTGAAAAAACTATGAGAAATTTGTTAGGAGAATGAAATATTTTGGTTCTCTTCCATTACAACCTATGATGATTAAAGGCCCATTTAGATAATGGGAATGAATTTCATTGGATAATTTTTTTATTCATCAAGTGCTAGACATAGATGGTTACTAGTTTCAACTGACTACATCTTAAAATGGGTTGTAGTGGTCCCTAGAAAGAAGGCTACACACTAGGTGGTTATGGATTTTTTTCTAAATTAGATTATTTATAGTTTTGGTGTGCCTTTAAAAGTTATTATTGATAATTCCATGATTTTTAAGGATAAACCTTTAGTGGTATTACGTAAAGTGTAAAATATTGAATTGATCTATGCTTCAAAATACAACCCTCATGGAAATGGGCAAGCAGAATCCAGTAAGAAGAACTTGCTCAAAATCATTAGATGAACTTTGGAATCAAACAAGAAGAAGTGGGGTGAATAGATAAAGTTTTCCTTATAGGATGATAGGATTTGCCCAAGAGAGCTATAGGCCAAATCTCTTATGAGCTTATTTATGGACCTCAGGTAGTTTCACCTATGAATTTTTAGTTTCCAACCTATCGACTCATGTAAAAACTAGAAGATGATGAGAAAATCAACCACTATGAAATTTAGATGGACCAGATTATTGACCTTGATTAAATTCAAATATAAACTCATGAAAGACACCTCAAGATCATGGAAAAAGTTGAAAATATATATTTGGTAGGAAGGTCACTCTAAGAACCTACCAAGTAGGTGATCTAGTTCTACTTTGGGATAGAAGGCATGAGGAGAAAGGTAACCATGGAAAATTTGATGCCTTATGGATGGGTCCTTATTCGATTAACTCTCATATTAGGGAACACACTTTCTTATTAAGAGACTTTGATGGTGACAATTATATCTACCAATCAATTGTAGGCATCTAAAACACTTCCTTGACTGAGTCCATAACTTGTATACATAATTTTATAGTGTATAGTCTTGTTTATCTATTATTTTATCACCCCTTTGTTTTGGTCCTTGCTTGTATAGTTTCCTTTCATGTTTTTATCATGTGTTTCTTTTTAGATCCTTCTATCTATTTTTATCAGTTTTCCTTGTTATGTTGAGCCTTCATGGGTCTCAATTGATGTAAATTGACTAAGTGTTGACTCCATGACCTAATAGATTGGCACTTGGCCATATGTTCTATGGTTTTTTCACACTCTTACAAGTTGTAAATCCTTGAGTAAGAGCCAATGTTAGTGTTTAGAATTACAATGAATAAATTTATCCCTTTTTTATGTATAAATGCCTAATTTATTTATCACACTTCCTATTTCAAGTTTATCAAAGTTCAAGTGTCTTGTAGTGGTCTGTCAAAATCCAAGTTGAAGTCATGTATGAGCATCTTAAAACCATTTTTCCAATTTCCCTAGCTTAGGCCAATTAATTTAAATTCAAATTTGGTGGAAACAATTTGAACAAGATTTTTTTTAAAAAATGCCATGGACTTTATTTAATTTTTAAACTAAGGTTTAGTCATGTTTGTTAACATGATGAAACCTTACTCTAAAGTTATATTTGGTCCCTTTTATATACCGTGGCCCTTGGTACCTTTTATCTATTATCATGGTTTATTTAATACTTCGTCATTTTGTTATAAACTTAACTCAAAGTCCTATCCTAAATCTTCTATCATATGCAATAAAACCTTAAGCTAAAACTTTATATTTAGTTCTTTATTTCAAAAACTCTGACTTCATTATTTTCATTGTTAACTTAGAGCTAATCACAAAAGACCTAGTGGATCACATTCAAATGATGTACATTGACCCATGGAAATATGATATGATGGTGTGTGATCGAAGCTAAAAAGTTAAAAGGTCCTAGGACAAGTGTAAAAGTGAGAAGTGTTGAGCACCTAATGCATGGTTAAAATCTCTAGCATGATTTCATCAATTGATGGTACATGATATAGTGTACATATCCCAATCGATGGTGAGAAATAGGTCAAGAATTCAATAAATCCCCAAAATGAGTGAAAAGGTAATAACTATCACCATCATGAGAACCTTGTCAGGATTTAATGATGAGCAAAGGTTAGTAGGTCAAAGATCCTCTAAAGCTCCATAGGAGTGACAAGTATCACCATCTCAGTGGGCAGTCTAAAGATCTAATATCACGTGACAAATTTGACATGTTAACAAATATATAGAGGGATCTAAGAGTGATAAGTGGCACCATCTTAGGTGCTCAGGTGGAAGATGAATGTTTCATGGGTCTTTCCATAATTCAATAAGTCAACAAGCTTATGAGCAAGTACATAAATAATGCATGTCATAACCATGGTGAATGGAAGAAATATATTCCTATAGAATTTGAACTCCCAGATTTTATTTCAATGGTATGACGTAAAGGTAGAAATTTCAAAGAACTCAAGCCAAATGAGAATCTCTAATGTGGTAAAAGAGTGTTAGCTTGGTAGAAATTGACTATGTAGGGTGAAAAAAGCTCACAAATACTCTAAGTTGCATGATTTTGGAGGTCTTAAAAGAAATTGAATGACTCATAATAAAAGATAATGATAAAAGGACACTAATAGGATACAAAGTTGTTAGGTGGCATGCCCTCATTCATCATGAAGATAAGGATCTGGTAGTGCAAGTATTAGGTGGATATTTCAATAGAGCTCAAATCAAATGTGAAAGTGACATGTGCCCTTATTAGATATAGTTAAGGAGTTTAGTCCTCTTGAACCCCATAGATGTCTAGTAAGATCTGATGTGTCATGCCACATGTCAAAACGTGGTAGTATCTAGTTTTAAAGCTAAAATTAATTGTTCCTTCATGGATGAATAAGAATTAAAAGAATAGAAGAAGGTCTATGGGTCATTTCAGGGCATATTTTTGGCTACAATTAATTTTTTGGCTCTACCATAGTTAGAGCATCTCAATGCCATAATTGCAAGAGTAGGTTGTTATATGGCATGCATAAGAGGAAAGGTAATTATCTAGGAGGTTCATTCTATGAATGTAAGTGGTCAAGGGTATCTCTAGATAATTACACATGAAGATAAAGTTTTTTTTATCCTCCACCATATAATTTCACATTCCCAATTATTTAAAAGGGAATATACAATCAATAAATTGAAGGGTTTGTTACAAATCTTCACCATTCCTTGTAGAGGTAGTTATAATAATGATTTTTCTATCAAATGGATGAAAATTTCAAGTGTGGAAAGCAGTATTTTCTAGCTAGGAGTATCTTGGCATAATTTGAAGATTTGTTTTAAAATTTTACAAATTTCAACTCACAATCATAGATTTGTAAAGGTTGAAAAGTGTATATATAGGGGGCTTCTCCTATATTATTAAGTTTTTTTTGGTTGTTTATTTTTATCTAGGTCTTATTTCTGAAAGATTTTTGGGATCAATTACTGAATGTAGATCTTATCTTCCTTGTTAAGGTGGTTGTAAGTGTACATCTGTTAATAACCTCTAGGAGCATGTTTATGTCTCCCCTATCCAACATGGAGAATTCTCACCATGCTTTTCCACATGCAAACATTTTTGAAATGTTGGTGTATGTAAGATTTTATTTCAAGTTAATGGAAAATAGTTTTGGATCTTTATTGTAGCTTGTTAATGAAATGTAATGAGATGTTTTACATGCTATCCTGATTTGATGTCTAACTTTGTGCATATGTATGGTTGTCATCTTAGGCATAGATATATGTTATAAACCACTTTTTACATAGATATTTGTAAATATTTTATTTGATACCTCATTAGAGCACCCTAAGTTCATGAATTTAGTAGGAAAAAGAATTTTAGATTATAGTTTTAGTGTATCTTCTAGGATTTCAATGATCATTTGGGAATTTACATTCTATTGGAACCAATGGATGTAATTTTATCCTTGTAGTTTCTGTGGATTGTATTTAAGTTTTCCTACATCTTTACAATAGGTGATGTGATGTATGTTGAAATAAACCCTAATCTTTGAAAAAAAGACCACCAGCATACTACTCCTTTCTATTATTAACAAGTTATCTTACCTTGTCTTACCTTAAAAATAATACACACTTGTTACATATCATAGGTGTTATTTGAATGCAAATGCATAATAACTGTATTATATAACATGTGTTTGCATCTTGTGCTTTAAAGACCTAGTACTACATTTTTCCATTCAACCCATATTGTTAAAAATTATATCAAATCATGATTGCATTTATGTTCACATCTATCCTCAGTAGCTTATATGTGATCTAGATAATTTATTCATTCCATGTGACAACCCTTCCTAGGTGGATTAAATAAGTTTGGTTGTGCCCTAGTTAGGTTTGTGTCTCCTCATGCCAAAAATTCCAATGGAGGTTAAATTTTAGAATCTCTCCATGTGAGCAAGCTATCCCATAGGTACTCTTACCTTGGTTTAGGAAAACCTATAAGTACCAAGGAGCTGACCATATGCTTTATAGGTGCCTCTTAGTCATTTTATTTGTTTAGTCCATTCTAGACGCCAAACCCTTCCCTAGCTATAATAACATACTCATGGGATTTTCATCTTGGTTTATCATTTTATTTAAGTGTACAACACTGAGCGATAGAGGTGTAAAATTGGGAACCAAAATTTTGCATTGATATCGACATTAAAACTAGTAATTGAGTTGAATTGGTAATGGTTACCAGGGAAGATGTATTAATATTCATATTTTTTCAAGTAATATTTGTGTAAATATATAACCCTTGCCACCATTGGGTGTAGGAAGTGATAATGTGATAAACAGGAGGATTATTATATTATAATAGGTTCTAGTAAGTCCTAGTGATTCACCATCATAATGATTAACAAAAGCCTTAGAATTCTTCTTAATTTGATATCTTGTAACATTAAAAAAATCATCCATTAAGGTCTTGTTGTTACTGATATGATTTACTAGTGCTTCATTATCATCCATTTGAAAATGGCCTTTGTGATTAAAATTTTCCATTTATTATAAATAAAAAAATTATCATTTAAAACAACTATTTACAACAATCAAAAATCATAAAATAGAAAACCCTATAGAAATATCAGGTTTTGAGACCAATGGCTAGGTTCACCAAATATATAACACTAAATTTAGAAAGGTGGGTATAAGGTTAAGAGTATATAAATAGTTATAACATAAGGGGGATAAACTAATCTATAGAAAAATAATTGAAAGAAAACATAGATAAATAATATTCTGAATTTATACAAGTGATATTGATAGAAATAATAAATTAGAACTATTGAATAATATTAGAAGAAATAATAAATAATCATACTTAGCTAGTATACTATGTAAAAGTATATTTTAATTAGAAATAGGTGTAAATTAAGTGGACTAAATTTTCTATATTAATCTTTAGATTATGCAAATTGTACTCTATGACCATTAGCAATACTATATGATATGGACACTACCATTGACATGAGTGTCCAACTATGACACAAGTGTCTAATATGAAATAATCATTCGATTATGATATCACCAACTCAAATGTTTTGGTTTTTAGGTCACCTTTATATTTATGTGTTCATATTTATAATATAGGTTGTCTCTCTTTGCTAATTGATCAAACCCTAGATCTCTACCCTTGGAATGCGTTTGATGAAAAATGAGATAGTGGACTCATGATGTATAGCTTTCTCAAAGGTCCTTATATCAATGGGTAATGAATACATAGATAATACTCTAAGAAGGGCCTCATAATTATGTAGTTTTCCCCTATGCATGGGAAAGCATGTGCACAAGGGTGTAATATACTATATGAATATGCATGCATTGATCTAACTTATAATTAGACAAATATTACTCATGTGTTGGTCTCTTAAATTTTTTGACCTCAACTATAATTGATTCTATGTATTATATGAAAATAAGGATGATACAACATAGTAGAGTACTTATGAAATTGATTGATTTAGGTTTGGAATGTGTTTTCTTGGTATTTATTAGATAAATAATATCGAAGCCTTAGCTTGTATTTATACCACACCTTGTTAAAATATATCATGGTAGGGTTCAATAAGCTAATCATGTTGACCCATGGATTTTGATAACTTTTTATTTGGATGATTTTTTTATACTAGATAGTAGATAAGGATATAGACATTGCTATCAGTGGTAGTGTCCTTGTGTAGCTAGTGGTGTATAAAAGGCTATAAAATATGTATGGTTTTGAAACTAAAAGTGAATGATTTTTATCAAGTTTTAAAAAACTTTTGTAGTATAGTATCCTAGGGACATCATAATGATATGGAACAGACTAAGAGATAAGAATTTATGCATAGGAAGATGGCAAGTGCATGTATTTTTACAATAGCGAGGTTTAGAACTAGAGGGCAGAGCCCTGATTGAAATTTCTCACATATACAAGACTAAGATGTAAAAATATTTGGTTTTATTATCTACAAGAAGGTAAAATTTGAAAAATAGTAACATAACATCATGTTCAATGTGCATGGGACTATGCATTTAAGAAGAAAAACCATATAAAAACATGCAAACTATTTGTTGAAATGATGAAAATAAACAATGTCCCTTGTGATGCATAATTTAGGGTTAAGACAAGCAATATACAGGGAGTAAATAATGAATTATTAAATAAAATATATAGTACATCTAATTCAATAGGTAATAAAACTCACAAAAAATGATAGTAATGTGGAAAGATGAGTAATAAGGGAATTATTAGTAAATAAGTCAACATCTAGAGTTTAATCCTTAGTTAAATAAGTGCAAATTTTAATTTAATAGGAAAACTTTAATCAATGCCATAAAAATAATAAAAATACTCGACGACCCTTTAATAACAAATTGTTTGGCATTTAGTGGTAGACTCCCACAAAAATACAATGTAATAGTCTAAGGAATAAAAAATTTAATTTAATTTTTTTCATGATAACACAAGTGTCTCATCTACTGTAAAATATATTTATAAAATATCAAAAGGTTCAAAAACATGTGTGTGTTAATCATTATTTGGATTTGACACAAATAGATTTTAATAAACATTTTATTGAAATATTTAATGGGCAATTGATAATTATTCAAAAGTCATTTTGGATGTGTAAGTATTTCTATGCTAATTTTAACAAAACATGCACCACTTCTTGTAGTATCCATGATTAATTTGTTATAGATTTTGTTTTTTTTGTCATATATGTTGTACTTTACATACTAATGAGATTATTTAAGAATGTATGGTGGCTTTTCCACTTCAAATGTTAAGAGAGATTAAATCCAAGTCTTTTATAATAAACACTTTAGGGATAGTTCTTTTTTTTGCAAAATAATTTCTAGATAGAATATGTAACACTTGTGGTGGTTTGTCACATTTGACCAAATATGTACACGAATACATTTCCCATGAATTTTTTAATCACCTAGTTGATTTTAATAAGTACAATAATTAATATATGTATTAGAAGCTAGAAAAGAGTCATCAAGATGTGAGTTGGTTACAAGCCATGTATATATATTTGATTTCACTTTTTAATTCAAGAATAATATTATTTACAATATGAAATACACACACACCAATCAAAATAGTTAAATAATAAATTAAATATTTACAATGGAAAAAAATTAGTTAAGACTAATGTTTCAATTGTAGAATTTTCTTAGAAAGTACACACTAAAATAGAAAAAATAAACTTCAATCTTTGTACTATATTTTAATTCAAGTTGTAATTTTTGTGCATATTACATAGAGACATGCACCTAATATCAAAAATTAAAATATAAATATTTGTAAGGGGTTTATATGGTTGATGATAAATCACATTCTCTAGAATTTGTCTAAGGTTATTTTGAGATATTTTATAGAAATATGAATGCGAGAGAAATCATGTTCGATACACACAACATTTGGTTAAAAAATATAAAAGATAATTATATTATTATTGAATTTTTTAATGATTAATAAGGATTCCTAATAAGAGTGGGGTTCACCATTTTTTGAGTTTTCCTAGGTTGGGCATGGTAAATGGGAACATAATGTTGCAAGTGCATGTATAAAAATATCCATAAAAATTTAACAAGGAAAGTACAAGAATGGTGTTGATTTAATTGATTAAAGTAGTATGAATTGGTGTAATGAAATAATTTATCATGGATCAGATAAATATTCTCAATTGCAAATGTTATTTTGGTTAGTAGAGGATTAAAATAAGGTAACATATGAATATGTTAGTAAAACACCTTAATAAAGTGATTTCCACTCAAATTAGTTCATGGAATATTTTTACTATGTCTATGTCATTATTTTGTTTGAGATATATTAAATTTTATTAGAATGAATGTGAGTCAAAAAAATGGGTTGGTGAATGGTATAGTAGACCCCTAATGCCTATGAAAACTAATGATTGATTCCAACCACTAGGGGATCATGAAATGGCCTCAATAGTTGGCTTTGACCACATCTTAGATATTTTGAAACTAGGTATAATTTATGAATAATTTAAATTTATCCTTAAGTATTAGTGATTTTATAATTTTTTTATTACATGTCCTTATAATTTTACTATAATTTAAGTGCATGGAAAGTTTTCACAGTAACTGCACTTAAGTAAAATGATGAAAGATTATACTATTGGTCTCGTTGTGTATATCCAAAAAAATTAACGACAATTTTCATAGATTGAGAAGATACATTTTATCCTATTATATCTTTGATGGTTATAAGATCTTAGTTTGTACATACTTTCATAAAAAAATAAAGTAATGGTTGATTGACTGTTTTTAAATGAATACAATGATACTTCATTATTCAAATTTTAATATCACAAAAAATAAATGATAGAATTATAGGGAAATAATAACAATAAAAATGCATGGAATGTTATTGAACCTGAGCATGAAATGATTTTTGAAACACTTTAAAACAAATTTGACCCTAAAGTTATGTTATACTGACTTGATAAGGTTAATATTCAATGCAACTCACTTTTAAAACTGCTAAAGTTAACATATTTAATGTAGTGTATTTTAATTTAGGATTATTTTATCATTTTGTATTTATTTCTATTGGAAATTATCATTAATAAGGTTAATATAGGTTATTGTTACTAGATGATCATCCACCTTCACGTCGTTGGTGTCATTTATAGAGAAGAGTATGTTGACCAGATAAGTTTATTTCTTACCTTGAGTGGTAGATAATCCTCATGTGGGTGATTAGATAAATACCCCATAAAAATATAGGAGGTTATGATGGACATATACCCCTCATAGTTCCCTTGAAATGCTTAGGAAAAGTTTGTTCCATTCTTCCACTTAATAATAAGAAAATACACTTAAGAGATGCATCTGAACGCATATAAATTTTGAATCAAAGAGGCAACAAAAAACTATTAAAGGTATTTTTTACAATTAATTTCCTATCTATACATGTCCATGAACATAGTTTGTTAATTGGGCTAGCAAATCAAGAAATAAAAATCCTAATGACCAACTTTTACTCCATAAAGATAGATTTGGCTATGAGATATATTCTAAATATATTTTTACCTCATCATGAGTGATATATAATCATCCTATGGGTATATATAGGAATCCCCTTATAATTTTATGATTTTACATTTTGTCTCTACTCCAGGTAGTTATCTTGCAATGCCTTTGAAAAATTTGTTTCATTTTCCAACTTAAGAATGACAAAATTATCTTAAGGTATGCATCATGTCACATGTACCATTTTAATATGAGAGGCATTGGAGAATAAAAGATGGTTATTTTTATATTTATACACCCATCTATATGTTTCCACGAATATGGATCATTGATTGGACTAGCAAGTCAAGAGATATACATATAAATGATTAAATTTTGGTCACTAAATAAATATTTAACTTTGAGATAATTTATACCATTATATATTCCTCATAATTATTAGTATGGCATCCTCTTACTCATGCTTAGAGGACTCTCCTATGCAAATTTAAGATCTTACAATTCATCTCAACCACTCATAGTTCTACAAATCTTATGAAAAATTAGTTCCATTTTTATCATTAGGGATGAGAAGATTTTCTGAGGGGATGCCTCTAGTCACATGAAACTTAAGACTATATGGAATTACATATGGTTGGATGAAGGTCATTCTATAACAAACCCGTTAGCATCTAACTAGAAATGTGTGAATTTCTTTTGTATTAACCATATATACTGTAAATAGATTACACCATGAGAATATAATCAAAAATATTATATGAGGCTTTAAGTGTGATAACTATAACAAATCATACTTCCCCATACATCACTGATCAATATCATGACATCATAATACAAACATAGAAAGTAATTACAATTAGCCATCCACTATTGGTAAAATATACAACCACTAATTTCAATCCATAATAAATAAGTAATTACAACTCTTTATGATATTGATTCCAAAAATAAATATTATATAATACAATAAACATAAATAAAATACATGGATACCTAGAGCATGAGCTCTCCATACTCTCCAGTATCTGTGGTGATCTCAAGTGTCATATCAAAAATAGTACTATTATGGGGAAGGAAAACATCATCTGAGAACTTTTTAACTCCAACCATAGACCAAGAATTCCTCACACTAATCCCATTATGGAATGGACCTACATTCATAGATGAGTATATAGTGATGGAGCAAGAGTCTAGAGAGACAAGAAAGTACCTATGTGTTGTATGATTTATAAAACTAAACATGTGGTGTATCATAGAAAACTTGTTTTATTTCAAGATATCACATAAACATGCAAATCATACTTATGAAATAAAAATCTCTCATTAAAAATACTTTGGGAAAAATTTTCAAGAATATTAAGTAATAGAAATCTTTAGATCAGTCAAAATTCATATACACCACATGATCGGATTTCCTTCATCTAGCATTGTGATGCTAGTAAGCTAGTGAAGTTTATGGCACTCCTTACTCAGCATCAGCAATGAAAAATTATCTAACATAATATAACAAAAAGATTCATACAATTTACATTCTACTATCAATCATATCACACAACATGATAAGAATAGGAGTACGAAAAAACCATACATTTATTCCATCAGAATATCATACTATTATTTATCCCATACTAGAAATAATGACTACAATTTATACCATCTAGGTAAAACACACATTTAACTATAAAATATAATTACCATAATTAGTTTTTAAACATAATACACCCTATGATAACCGATATTATCATAATCTAGTATTCTAAAATACAACTACTATTTTTTTCCCAATCAGTCATAATAAAGTAGTCTTAAATATATGGAAACATAATCTTCTATTCCAACAACTAGGTATATCAAATCAAGTCAAAGTTTCCATAAAACACATAATATTATATCCTAGCATTCATTATACTCTTAGTGATTATATGTATGCATACATGAGGTCCTAAAAATTATTATAAAACATGCTATTTAAATAACTAAAAAATTCATATACATTTAATCCATCAAATGTTTTAGTGAGTTCTAGGTGTCTCGATTTTAGTCTAATACCGCCTAGGTATGACAAACATTTATACTATAGTACTCTATGACATCCCATAATATCATAGTTCATTATATATGATAATAACTACATAATTACACATTACAAAACATATTATTTAAATAATCAAATGAATCACAATAATAAATAATAATCAAGCAAATATGGTATGATACCACTCATGTATACCCTATTTTTAAACTAAATACTAATATAACTTACAGGCTCACATCACAATGCACTATAATATGTTATATATGTATTAACACACTCATAATATGTAACACACACAAGTATTCAAGGCTAAATATATATAAAATAAGAGTTAATCATAGTATTTACACAGAAATAGAGAACTCATAAATTCATTATAATCTCTCATTTAATCAATTCATTCTATTTCTAGATGACTATTTTAATATGGTTATAGTTTTGGATCCCTAATAAACTTTATTTCTTTATTTAACCATCCTTTTCTATTGTTATATCTCCTATTTACAATTACTTTTACATCATAATATGCACCTTATATAAGTACTCAAATGACATGTAATTACTATATCAGTATTCATTTATATTTATTAATCAATATCCCCTTTGATTATAAATTCCCTATTCATGAATTATATTGACAATATAATTAAAATAAGGAATTTTACAATGTTATTCTATTTCAGAGTTTTTATCCTTAACTAGGTAGATTTTCATCCTAACATAACCAAATGTACATAACTCCATTTACAAGTTCTTAAGGAAATATAGTCTTTTCTATTTTGGTTTGCATATGATTATTCTGAAGTATACTAATTTCTCTTTTAATAGACACCATAGTTTTATTAAGTACACAGATATGTTCAAATTACTCATTTTGTGACAATATACAATTCAAACTATGCAATGGCCCTACATCCCAATACATCAATATACGTAAGCTATCAAACCATACACCATCGTACATACTAGTACATCCATAGCATGTGTTATACACAAATTTACAATAGATCAATATACAATAAATTAACTAGTAATTATCAAAGGGGTACAACATACTCATCTTTACAAATTTTTTTTTTTTTAACCTAAGTAATATACTGATCATATGCCACATATATAGGTGTATGATAATTCTAATTGTTTTATTTTGCAATTTTGATTTATAACAAAGCTTACACTTGCATAGGTAAGTTCTTAGATAATATATTTTAACTAATACAAAATCTCTTAGTATTTTATATTATTTTACAATTCATGATATTGTCCCTTAACTCAAACAATAGAGCATTATGTAGATTATGTATAATGCATTTAGAGACTAGTATTTTAACTATAGATTTACGATAAATACATGTGTATTTACATTATGTTATTTCTTAATTAGTGGAAATATAAATTCATTAGAAAATTAATCCATTCAATGAATATCACAATAATAGACCAAAATCATATAAAATGGAATACAAACCCTTTGCTAATACTTACCTACTAAGAAAAATAAGCTTTGTAAATTTACAAGAATAATCCTCTTCATCCCATGATAAGACACCCTTACACATCATAAATCACCTTGAATCCTTAATGTATGTCAACTATATTGACTATTGTCACTACACCAAGTAAGGAAAATATTGTCTCACTAACTTTTGCATATGTTGTGGTCAATTCCTCAATAGCAACATCAGGTGATAGAGCACCAACATTCCTAGTTACCCATAAACTAATAGCCATAAAAAATATGACATTACTCTTATCAAAAGCGAGGGAATCCTCAAAGATAATGATAGCATATCCCACTAAAAAAATAAACAATTCCTCAGGAGCAACATCAAGGGATAGAGTAAAAACATTCCTAGTTACCCATAAACTAATATCCATAAAAAATATGGCATCACTCTTATCAACAGTGAGGGAATCCTCAAAGATAATTCTAGCGTGTCCCACTAAAAAATTGAATACCATTTGAATATCCTGAGTATCATGTAACCAAGAATGATTAATAGTTACTGCTCAAACAATGATAGAGACAAAAATAATAAA
>JARHVA010001826.1:622500-652500 GCA_037957365.1 Torreya grandis | reverse complement strand
TTGATAATTCATATGAAGCATACTACATTATACATCACTTATCAATATCATCACATCATAATATAAATATAAAAAGTAATTACAATCAGCCAGCCATTGTCGATCTAATATAAAAGCATCACTATCAGTCCATAATAAATACGTAATTATAGCTCTTCATGATATTGTCTCTAATATATAATATAATATAATATAATATAATATAATATAATATAATATAATATAATATAATATACACAAATAAGATACATGATGGTCTAGAGACTCAACTTAACAAAATGAAACTATCAAACCAATATGACAGTCCTATCTAAGCATTACTTGTTTGATGATAACAATATAATCTATTACAAAACACAAATACATAGTAGACACAAATAAAACACTTTAGACCCTTTTTCTTATCCATTTAACATATAATTTGAAGCTTTGAAGTGATCAAAAAGGTTGGATTAAGCTACAAGACTCTACTTGCTGTGTTGATGAGTTCATAGGCTTGTAACCCTGTTGGGCCTAATTTTTTGGCCATATATTTCACAAAACACCTAATATCCAAAAAATATAAATTGTTTCAGATACCTATTTGGAAGTTACAGAACATATTTAAAAACTAGGTATAGTTGTTTTGTTCGGAATGGTACTTTTGACCCCTATAACAGACCTAATTAGGCCTCTTAGCAACCCTATTTTGGCGTTTGGGAGAGTTTGGTGTTGAGTTAGATCATGAAAATTTTAGGAGATGTACCATATGACATAATAACACTAATCCAATCAAAAAACATGTTTTATTTAACACAAAACTATCTTAAAATCTTACTGTTATACTCAAGTACTCAAAATTGTAGGAAAAAAGGGTTAAAATACAAGTATACAAGAAAGCTCACTTTACCATATAGTACAGCCATGAAAATTTGTATAGAATCTAAAAATGATAAACCCAAAAAAATTAAAAACTTTGGGAATTTTATATTGTGCAGTTCATGAGATAAGCAAGACTCTAGTTAGGGTCTAGTTTACACCAAATTTGAGCTACAGGGAGCATCCTAGGGAGTTAATAACCCAAATAAATTTGATTGGTCTTATATTAACCTCCTATATAATCCTGAGTAGTCACAAAGAAGACAATACCCTCTTAAGAACCAACTAAAAACTTCTTCGTTGCTGCCCTATCTGGTCTACATACATAGTCTTGAGGAAAGATTGAACAAAACAAAATAATGACTCCAAAACAAAAACTCCCAATTTAGTAATTCACCAATAATATGTACATATACACCTGTTCCATATGAAAATCCCCCATACAAACCATCTTTTCTCAACTTAGATACTCAAATCCTATACTAGGCTTCACACAACAACCTCCCAAAATGGGGTAAAATAGCTTTTCTAACATAAGAAGACTCAGATCACTTAATATCTCACCGAACAGACTTGAAATCATCTAAGGATAAGATATTGGGTTTTATTTGACCAATATTTACATATATTTGGCCTTTTGCTCACATATAGGTCTTATTTCATGCTTAAAGGATACTTAGAAAAAATTTGAAAATTTGAAAACCTAAGAAATGGAGGGAAACTAACTTAGTACACCTAGACATGCTAAAACTCAACCAAAAACATGACAAACACATTCATTCTTCTAAGGAGCAAAAGAAGTATTCTTCACTTGTTGTTTTTCTTCGTCAACTCTTCCACACTTGTGCCCAACTTAAGGATGTCATTTACAATCAACCATGTTGCATCTTCAGTTGGTAGATTCTTCCACTTAGTTAGATACAAGAAATATTCTTTGCCCCTTGTCTTTTTAACCACTTTCTTGTCCAAAATGCTCTCAATCTCCTTTGGCACTTCCTTTGGTAGTTGTTGCTCCCATTGGGTAACTTCATCTACCCCTGTTTCAATATCTTTAGCTGGTTGTCCTTCATCTTTGTATGGATATAGATCTGCAACATTAAAGATTGGAGAGATTCCAATCCCTTTTGGCGATTCTATTTCATATGCATTATTTGAAAACTTCCTTATTACCTTGCATGGTCCTATTTTATTTACCTTTAGCTTGTTGTATTCCCTTTTTGGGAACCTCTCTCTTCTAAAGTGAGCAAGAACAAGGTCTCTAACATTGAAACTAACCTCTCTTTTCTTTTGATCTACTCTTAGCTTGTACTTGATGGTGTTTTCTTCAAGTTTCTTCTTTACCTGTTCATGCAAATTTTACATGGCATTGGCAAATTCTTCTACATCAACACTCCTTGTCTCCATGCTACTTATATTTCTCAACTCATACACACCTCTTGGATGCATTCCATACGTAATTTGAAATGGGCTCAATCTTGTAATTCTGTTAGGAGAATCTTTATAGGCAAATTCAGCTTGTGCCAGTGCAAGATCCCTTTATTTTGGATGCATACTTACCAAGCTTCTCAAGATGTTGCCTAAGCTCCTATTGACAACCTCTATTTGGCCATCACTTTGGGGGTGATAGGCTGAACTAAAACTCAATTGTGTACCCAATTTCTTCCATAAGGTTCTCCAAAATTGTCCAACAAATTTGGTATCCCTATTGGAAACAATGCTTCTAGGCAATCCATGCAATCTAACAACATCTTGAAAGAATAGATTAGCTATGTTAGTAGCATCACTTGTTTTTGAGCATGGAATAAAATGAGCCATCTTTTAGAACCTATCTACCACTACAAATATGGAGTCATGAACTTTTTGAGTTCTTGGCAAACCAAGTACAAAATCCATGCTTATTGAATCCCAAGGCCTATTGGGAATGGGTAATGACTGGTACAAACCTGCGTTTTGACTACTTCCCTTGGCATATTGGCATGTTTTACACCTTTCAACAAATTTATTGACATCAATAGCCATACTTGGCCAATAATAATGAGCATTCAATTGTGCTAATGTCTTATTCTGCCCAAAATGCCCTAATAAGCTACCACTATGCTTTTCCTTCAACAAATTCTCTCTCATGAAACTCTTGGGTATGCAAACCTGGCTACCTCTGAATAGTAGACCCTCTTGGACCATGAAATCTATCCAAGAAATTTTATCAACCCCTACTATATTCATGCATGCTTCATATGCTTCCTTGAAGTCTATATCTTCCTTATATAGCTCCTTCAAATCTTCAAATCCCAAAATGCTTACTTGAGATTCCTGCATGATTAGATTCCTCCTACTTAGAGCATCTACAACCTTGTTATATTGTCCTTTCTTGTGCTTAATAGTGAATGTGAAGCTTTGTAAAAATTCAATCCATTTAACATGCTTTTGACTCAACTTATTCTGATTGCTAATGAACTGTAAAGCATAATTGTCACTGAACAAAACAAATTCTTTAGGCAAAAGATAGTGCCTCCATTTCTTCAAAGCCTATATAAGAGCATAGAATTCTTGATCATAGGCTGAGTACTTCTTCTTAGCATCACTTAATTTCTCACTAAAGTATGCTATAGGCTTCCCATCTTGGCTTAAAACAATGCCTATTTCAGTTCCACTAGCATCACATTCTACTTGAAAAAGCTTATTGAAATCAGGCAAGGTTAGGATTGGTTCTTCAGGTACCTTATTTTTCAATAATATGAAACTCTTATCAGCAGCCTCAGTCCAACAAAAACTTCTTCTATCACCTTTGATTGTATCTATCATTGGATCAACAATTCCACTAAAATATCTTATGAATTTCCTATAGAAGCTAGCCAAACCGTGAAAGCTTCTTACCTCATATGTGCTTTTGGGTGTATGCCACTCAAGTATAGCCTTAATCTTCTCCTTATCCATCTTAAATCCTTCTTTTGAAATCACAAAACCTAAATATATCAACTCTGTCTTCAGGAAACTACACTTTTTTACATTGATTAGCAATTTCTCTTCATGTAGCTTACTCAATACCATCCTCAAATGTTTCAAATGATCTTCCTTAGTTTGACTAAACACCAGAATATCATCCAAATAAAATATCACAAACTTACCAGTGAACTCTTTAAGCACTTTATTCATCAGCCTCATGAAGGTACTTGGTGCATTGGTTAGTCCAAATGGCATGACTACCCACTCATAGAATCCATCATTGGTCTTGAAGGTTGTTTTCAATTCATCCCCTTCTCTTATCCTAATCTAATGGTAACCAATTTTCAAGTCTATCTTAGAAAATTATGTAGCTCCACTCAAAAAATCAAGTACGTCATCAATTCTAGGCAATGGGAATCTATACCTGATAGTAATCTTGTTGATTGCTCTGGAATCTATACACATTCTCCAACTCCCATCCTTCTTAGGACTCAACACTATGGGGACAGCACAAGGACTTAAACTCTCTCTTACCAATCCTTTGTCTAACAATTCTTGAACTTGGTGCTTGATCTCTTCATTTTCCTTTGGTGTTAACCTATAGGCAGCCTTGTTTGGAAGATTTGCTCCTGGAATCAAGTCTATGTGATGGCTAATGCTTCTCAATGGTGGTAACTCATTAGTTAAATCATCTACCACAATGTCAATGTACTCATTCAACATATCTTGAATCTCTAAAGGCAAATCAATCAACTTATTACTAGTTACTACACTCCTTGGCTTACCAATCACAACAAAGTTTACCTTTTCTTTCTTCATTTGATGTAGAAACTCTTTACCACTCATTATCAATATTTTAGAATTATGTCCTACAATAGAAATAGTGTCTTATTTCAATGGTGTGAGTGTATGCTTGATCCCATCCTTTTCAAACATGTATGTATTCTGCCTTCCATCATGCATGGCCTTCCTGTCAAACTACCAAGGCCTTCCAAGCAAGATATGGCATACATCTATGGGAATGACATCACATAAAATCTGATCCTTATATGTTCCTATATGAATATCTACTTTACATTGTTCACTTACCAAGAGTTTGCATCTTTTTTGTAGCCAAGAGACTTGATAAGGTGTAGGGTGTACCTCCTTCTTTAAGCCTAGTTTCTCCACCATCTCAATTGACACAAGATTGTCAATACTCCCACTATCTATGATGACTTTGTAGCATTTCCCCTTACTTTTACATATGGTTCTAAATAGAGTTTTCCTTTGAGGTGTTTCTACAACTTCTTTGTTTGGCTTCAACAAGATTCTTTTCATCAAAAGAGACTCACCTTCTTCTGGGGTATCTTCATAAGCTGCTGCAACTTCACTTTTTTCTTCATCTTGGGTCACATGTACACCCCTCTCATGGCTGGTAGAAGGGTTCTCTAGACACTCATATGCCCTGTGTCCTACATACTTGTTGCACCTAAAGCATTTTCTCGTGAATCTTCCTCTTCCTCTTTGATATCCTTGATATGGATTTCTTCTTCTTTATGCATAGCTACCTCTTGAGCTTTGTGAGCTGCTGGCCTCTTCTTGAGATATTTGCAGCTATCTTTTAGTTCCTTGAAATCTCTACCACTGATGGATCTGCCCCTTCCTCTTGAGAAGGATGTTTGTTTTCTTGCAATCTTCTCCTCAGCTTTCAAGGAAAATTGATATGCCTTTTCAACTGTCTTAGGAATGAGAAGACTAATCTCATCTTGAATGGAAAAATTCAAACCATTAGTGTATCTAGCTACCTTCTCTATGCTATCCTCAATATGACCTGATCTTATAGTCAACTTATAAAACTCTTCATTGTATTCTTTTATAGACATCTCTTTTTGCTTCAAATTTTTTAATTTCTTGAAAAGATTGGCTTGATAATCTTTAGGAATAAACTTACCTTTCATTTTTTCTACCATTTTATCCTAGCTTCTGATCTTTGGCTTCCCTTTCCTCCTCCTTTATTCTTGCACTCCATCCCACCATAGGGATGCATGAATCTTTAGCCTTGTCATGGCATACTTGACTTTCTTATCATCTTCTTTAATTCCTTCATACTCAAAGTATTTGTCTAATGCATTAATCTAATAAACTAATTCTTTCACATTCAAATTACCTTCATACATTGCAACCTCCATTTTTGGCTTTGTGTTCAATTTCATAATGGCTCTAATCAACCTATCTTCAGTTGTTTCTTCTTCCACCACCAATTCATACTATGGTGGCTCCTCTTCTCTATCACTAACTTCACCCATGTCAGTGCCTCTTCTCTGAACCATCTCTAGGTCTTGTAAACTAGCTGTCAAGTTCTTAATCTCTTCTGCCATTGCAACCTGTCCTCCAAGTCTCCTTCCTCCAGCTCTACCTCTGTTCATGACTCTCATGACCATCTTGATTCTTCTTCACAAATCACATTATTATTCTCTTTGACTTTGATCTTTATATTATGCACAATCCCATGGGCTCTAACACCAAATGGTGTAGAGACTCAACTTAACAAAATGAAACTATCAAACCAATATGACAGTCCTATCTAAGCATTACTTGTTTGATGATAACAATAGAATCTATTAAAAAACACAAATACATAGTAGACACAAATAAAACACTTTATTCCCTTTTTATTATCCATTTAACATATAATTTTAAGCTTTGAAGTGATCAAAAAGGTCAGATTAAGCTGCAAGACTCTACTTGCTGTGTTGATGAGTTCATAGGCTTGTAGCCCTGTTGGGCCTGATTTTTGGCCATATCTTTTACAAAACACCTAATATCCAAAAAATATGATTTTTTATAGATACCCATTTGGAAGTTACATATAATACTTAAAAACCAGGTATAGTTTTTTTTATGAAATGGTACTTTTGACCCCTTTAACAGACCTAATTAAGCCTCTTAGCAACCCTGTTTTGGCGTTTGGGACAGTTTGGGGTTGAGTTAGATCATGAAAATTTCATGAGATGTGACATATGACATAATAACACTAATACAATCTAAAAACATGTTTTATTTAACACAAAACTATCTCAAAATCTCACTGTTATACTCAGGTACTCAGAATTATAGGAAAACAGGGTTAAAACACAAGTATACAAGAAAACTCACTTTACCATACAGTAACACCATGAAATTTTTTTAAAAATATAAAAATTATAAACCCACAAAAACTAAAATTTTTGAGAATTTCATACTATATGGTTCATGAGATAAGCAAGACTCTAGTTAGGGTCTAGTTTACACCAAATTTGAGCTACAGAGAGCATCCTAGGGAGTTAATAGCCCAAATAAATTTGATTGGTCTTGTATTAACCTCCTCTATAATATTGAGTAGTCACAAATAATATATTACCATCTTAAGTACCAACTGCAAACTTCTTCCTTGTTGCCCTGTCTGGTCTACATACATAGTCTTGGGGAAAGATTGAACAAAACAAAACAATGACTCCAAAATAAAAACTACCAATTCATTAATTCACCAATAATATATACATATAAACCTATTCCACATGGAAATCCCCCATACAAACCATCTTTTCTCAACTTAGATACTCAAATCCTATATTAGGCTTCACACAACAACCTCCCAAAATGGGGTAAAACAACTTTTCTAACATAAGAAGACTCAAATCACTTAATATCTCACCCAGCAGACTTGAAATAATCTGAGGATAAGATATTGGGTTTTATTTGACCAATATTTACATATATTTGGCCTTTTGCTCACATATAGGTCTTATTTCATGCTTAAAGGATACTTAGAAAAATTTTGTTGAAAACCTAAGAAATGGAGGGAAAATAATTTAATACACCTGGACATGCTAAAACTCAACCAAGAACATAACAAACACATTCCTAACATGAAGATGCTCCTGCATCACATAACTCTATGGAGCATGAGTTCCTCAGACTCTCTAGTATTTATATAAATTTCAATTATCATCTCAAAAGTAGTATTGTTGTGGGGAGGGAGAGCGTTATTCGAGTGATTTTCCACATGAAAAATAAACTAATGATCCCCCACACTAATCTCTTTAGTGAATTTCCCTCTCTTCATAGATTAGTAGATAATGATGCCATTGGAATCTAGTGAGACAAGAAAGTACATGTGTAATGTATGATTTCTACAACTAAACATGTAGTGTATCATAGGAAACATGTTCTATTGCAAGATATCACACAAACATTTAAATTGTATTCATGAAATTATAATTTTTAATTAAACATACTTTGATCAAAGTTTTTAAAAATAATAAATAATATTAATTTATGGATCAATCAAAATTCATACACACCACTTGATCAGATTGCCTTCATCTAGAATTATAATGTTAGTTATCTAGTAAAGTCCATCTCACTCCTTATTTAGTATCAATAATGTGAGATTGTTTAACATAATATAACAAAAATATTTATATAATTTACATCTTACTAGAAATAATATCACACAACATGTTAAGCACATGAGTAATAAAAATAATACATTTATTCCATTAAACATATGAATGAATCTCACATTATTATTGATGTAGAGCATCATTCACATACTCTACCTATTCAAACACTCACTCTTGAAAATATTTGAACACTTCTCACTTATTCATTCATGTCATTCTATCTTCTTGTGTTTGTTAACACTCTTAACCTATGAAACCAATCTCCCTCAAGATCTGTATATTTATGCTAATTGAATTCTATTTAACTACCTTTAAACTCCCTTTAAACATTCATATTATACCACTCATATCATTCTACTCACCTTCTATCCTTTAAACTCTCACACTTGCTCACTCTATGGTTATAGGCAATGTAGTCAATCACATTCAAATCTCTATCTGATCACCTTGGGTACCTCTTAAATAGATATTTTTGATCTTATTTTACTTGTACCATCTCAACCCTTAACCTCAGTCCTTCCTATAAACATCTTAAAAAACTCTACTCAAACCTATATTGATCTTGTAGTATTTTTTGGAATTATGCATTGGGAGCATCTTGGTGAAATTTGGATACTTGGTTTGAAATTTTGAAAATTACAACCCACATTCCTAGATTTGAAAAGGGTCATTAAAATATGTATAGATTATAGTATAGATTATACTCTATAGAGTATAGATTTGTATACTCTATTTAGGGGGGTCATTATTGTTGGTTGTTCATTTTCTAAGTCTAGGTTCTACAAAAAAAATTGGGATCAATTATTGTGTATAGATTTGTCTGCCTTGATAAGGTGGTTGAAAGTGTACAACATTAACAAAATTTGAGAGCATTTTTATCTCTCCCCTATCCAACATAGATAAATCTCACCATGCTTGTCACCATGGTATAATTTTTAAAATCTAATGTATGTAATATCTCTTTTCAAGTTAATCAAAATGCTTGTAGTTCTTTGCTATTCCCTATTCATGAAGTGCAGTAATGTGTTTTGCAAGTTATGTCAATTGGAAATTTGGGTTTGTGTTCACTATTGGTTATCATTTTTAGCATATATATATATATATTATAAACCATTTATGCACTATTTTAGGATAATTTGTTGAATAACTTGTTAGGGCACCCTAGGTTTATGGATTTGATAGGAAAAAGTGTTTGAAATTTTGGTTTCAGTATAGCTTATATGTCTTTCAAGGATCATTTGGTATGTCCCATTAGCTTTCTTATGAGTTTTTTATATATATTTGAAAAATAACATTGTCATGAATACTGCAAGATACCTTGTTATTTGAGAACCACTAGCACACACCACTCTTTTTATAATTAACAAACTATCCTACTTTGTAAATAATACACAATTGTTGCATATCATAAGTGTTATTTACCTATAAATGCATAAATTTTTGATTATTTAACATGAATTTTCATTTTGTGCTTTAAATATTAGAATTACAGTCTTTCATTTAGTCTTCTTGTTAAAAATTCCTTAGAATGAAAGTTTTAATCACTTTTATATTAGTCTTCATTAGCTTCTATGTGACTTAGTACATTCGTGCATTCTATGAGATAACCCTTCTTGGGTGGAGTAAACAAGTTTGGTTGTACCATAGTCACATTTGTTTATCTTTTGTGCTAAAAATCCCCATGGAGGTTAAATTATAGAATCTCTCTATGTGAGAAAGTTACCCCATAGGTCCTCTCACCTTTGTTTAGGTAGATACAGTAGTTATAGGGAGCTAACCATAACCTTTGTTAGTATGTCTTAGTCATTTTCTACATTCAGTCCATTATTGATGCAAGCACTTCTCTGAATATAATGATATATTATCAAGTTTTTCATTTTTATTTTCTATTTTCTTTAAATGTGCAAGGACAAGGATAAGAGGTGTACAACTAGGAACCAACACTCATCTAGTGCTATTTTTAGGGATAGAAAAGACACCAGTGGAATTCATGTTGTCGGGGACTCTTGCAAAGAGCTATTTTCATTTATAAAAGTTCTCTACCTATTTTACTGATCTATCTTTAGTTTGCCAATGTCACCTCAAATTAGGAAATGTTATTAGGGACATAAAAGACAGTCATATAATTTGTTTTATTAGGGACTCTTGTAGACAAATGATGTCATTTTTAAAAGTTTTCTGCATATTGTGCTGATCTGACAATCTTTGGTTCATCAATGTCACCACATGTTTGACACCATTTTTGGGAATTAAATTAAAGTACTGGTTACTTGTGTTGTTGGGGACTCATACGGAGAACTATAATTATTTCATGTTGTGAATTTATCTACTATTGTTTTCTACATTTGGACTATCTTGGCTATCAACACCTCATCACTCAAATAGGGGTGTGCTAAGAATTGAAATATTTGACAATTTTACTTCTTCTACGTTTATTATAAACAGCTATTAAGATTACATATTGGATGATGTTTTCTCACTTTTTGGACATAATTTTAAAAAAATTAGTCTATTTGCCTTTTATCTCATCATTAAATTTATAAAGTATGTTTTTAGCATGTATCACAATCAATGTGTTATGTATTATATTCTAGAATTGTGATTTTAGTGGCTACTCCAACTTTATTATCTAGTTTTAAAGAAGATTGGAGCCTAGTTTGAATATCTTAATTTTCATATTTGAGTGTTTTATTGGTTTCAAAACTAGAAGGATTGATATCATCCTTCAAAGGTGATTCATCCAATTAACTTGTCTCACCCCTAAGTATTAATCAAATAAGAGGGAGAAAAGTTTGAAGCCCTATTGAAGGGCAAGGTTAAATTGATAAATAGTGTCCTAACTACGAAGATTCTGATAATCTTTAAAATTTTGTTGAACTTTCCATTGTTGAGGACATTCGTATCTCTTTTAGTCATTCTAAAACTTATAATCCTATATATTATCCAGCTCCTTCTCAACCAACTAAATCACCTCCCAAGTTTGATCCTACAAGTCCCCCTCATTCACCCCTTAACATCTCTTTGCCAATTGTTCTTGAACCTCCAATTGAACCAATCATGAGGCATAAGGATGCATATGTGAATAAATGTCCTTCATTCCATGTTCCTAGAATTAGGCCTATAAATTTTGATGACATAGATGGTTATCTTAATGAATTCCCAAATGAAGTAAGGAAATGTCTTCCAAAGTTTGTAGGGAACAATGAAGTGAGTGGTGATAAACACTTGAGAAATTTTCACAATATTTTTGAAGATTATGAGGCTGAGTATGAGTATGTGTGTATTGAGTTGTTTGTGCATATTCTTGCTGAATATATTTGCAAATGGTTCAATTATCTTCCCCATGTTTGCATTGATTGATGAAAAGAAAAGAAGAATGTTTTAAAAAGTTAGTATGCTAAGAGAGTTGATCCAAGGTTCCTTTTGGTTGAGTTTGAAAATGTTAAGAAGAACCTTAATGAGTGCATGAAAGAGTTAAACACATATTTTAACAAATCTATGATGTAGTTTCTCGAGAACATAAGACCTAGAGATACAGTGTGTTTGATAAAATAATATGATTCCTTTGATAATAAAGTTGAATATTACTTTTGAGACAAGACTCCCACAAACCTATGGTTGGAATTTAATATGGCCATCCAAATTGAGAACAACATAAAGGTTGTGGGAAAACCCATTAACAAGTGAGGTGATGTGAAGTTGGTTAATCTTGAAAAAACATAGTCCACTAAAAATGCCAATCTTGAGGGGATAGTTAAGACTCTAGCATTCAATGTCAAAGATGACAAGATCTAGAACACAAAGCTTTGATACCAACTATTAGGTTACTCCTTAGAGCACAATTGATTACCTTTATATATGCAACTAAACACGAAATTTAACCAAAAGTAATATGTAACTAGAATTCAGAAACAACATAAAATATGAGAGACAATACAATCTTGTATTAACACTCTTATAGAAGGAAATACAATGAAGAAATCACACTCTTCCCACACCTCTTAGATGTACAGTAATTCTCCCTCAAGAGTTCTCTCTCTATCAATCAATTACAACTACATCTCAAACACAAAATTGTTCTCTCCAGTCCTTGTGACAACCAACTCAACCGGTTGTTTTGCCTACAATATCAGTTCCTGATGACAATCAACTCAATGGTTGTTTTTTCTACATTACATACACAACAGATATCCTTGATCTTGCTCCTTATTGTGTTGTGGATCTCCTTGATCTTGCTACCCCACAGATCTAACTGACCTTGCACACACACACCTATAGATCTACTTGATCTTGCACACCCTGCAGATCAACTTACCTTGCTTACCATGTAGATCTCCCTGATCTTGCTACCTGTAGATCAACTAATCTTACACTTAGAAAGATCTTGTCTTTGTCCTTTACAAGTCCTTCTATCCTCCCATGATCCTTTTCCTTAAGGATGATTACAATACAGTCCCCATGGGTCTCTTAAATAGAACCCCAAGCAAACAATAATTAGAAAAGTAGACTCAAGACTAAAAATAGTCTTTCCATACAAATGGACTATTCATCAAACTAACTGTTCATCTAACTAACAGTTTTGGAACCACACAGATGACCGACATCAGTTCCTATCTATCTTGAGATGATCGACATCGGCCGATTCCTGACTAATGTCAGTAGCTTTTGGTCTACCCATAATTGACGTGGGTTGGTCTGAATGGCATCAGTTACTGTGACACTTAGCAACCTCTACCATTTGCATACTGGTGAATCTTTTAGCTTCATAACCTAACAATCTCCCACTTGGAGGTAAATAGCTTCACCTATACTTGTACCTGTACATCCTCTAATTTTATTTCATGGCTTGTATCCCTCTTCAAGTTTAATCTTGAAGACCAACAGAAGTTGAATGAAGATTCAACTTCTCCTTTTTCCCAGCTTTGTTAACATATCTATAGGGTTTTTATCCTTGCTAGCCACCATGACTGCA
This sequence comes from Torreya grandis, assembly GCA_037957365.1. Taxonomy (NCBI): domain Eukaryota; kingdom Viridiplantae; phylum Streptophyta; class Pinopsida; order Cupressales; family Taxaceae; genus Torreya; species Torreya grandis. The sequence continues at coordinate 639,300 of JARHVA010001826.1, read as the reverse complement.
ATAACCTTCTGCATCTCTAAAATCTAGCTAACCCCCGTACCACCAACAGTGAACACATATCCTGTGATGCTTCCTCTGTCATCCATGTAACCTGCCATATCTGAATCTACATATCCATGTAGAGAAGTGCTTGACCGTGCATAGCATAAATACCTACTACTGGTCCCTCTTAGATCCCTGAGAATCCATTGAAATATTTTTCAGTGCTCCTTTCTTGGATTAGCCATAAACTTGCTGACAACTCCCACTGATTGGGTAATATCAAGTCTATTACTCATGTACTCAACCTCATCATGTGATTTAGGACACTGTTCTAAGCTCAACTTGAACTATCCAGCCATAGGTGTGCTTACCAGTTCTGCATCCTATAAATTGAACCTCTCCACTACCTTATTCACATAATCCTCTGGAGACAAAATCAACCTGTGACTTTCCCTGTCTCTAGAAATACTCATGCCAAAGATTTTCTTTGCTCCTCTTAAATCCTTCCTGGCACATATCTAAGCTACTTTTACCTTTATCTCAGCAAATCTCTACATGTGTGACCCTACAACATGTATATACACTACATACAATAACGAGATAATGTAGCGACCATTATCTAACCTGGTAAAATAATCACAATGGTCACATTGACATTGACTAAAGCCATGCTTTGTCATAAACCTATCAAACCTATACCACTATCTTGGAGCTTGCTCAAGACCATATAACCTGGCCTTCTATCTCACTTGTCCATTCTTTCCTTTCCTTAACCTATGAATCCATTCATATTTCAGTGCTTTCATTCTAGCTGGCAACTCTACCAAATTTCACATTTGGTTCTCTTCCAAGGAATCAATTTCCTCATTCATGCCATGCTCCCACTATTTCCTAGATTCTACCTGCATTACCTCTTCAAAACTTCCTAGTTCTTGACCAATAGTGAGCAACAAGTAGTATAAAAGGGGAATAGTGAATTTGAGGCTTACTTACCCTTTCAGTCCTCCTCATCGGTGTTTGAGACTCCTTGATAGCTTTCTATCTACCCAAAATCCATTTTAACAGTGACCGATCTTGGTCACCTCTGGCCGACCTTGGTCTGCACCCAACCTATGTCATTTCCTCCTGATTACCAATGTTGGCTCCCTTACCGACATCGATTTCCACCTGCTTGACATCATCGACTTTGGTTTGCACATGATCGACATCGGTACCTTCTTGATCGATGTTGGTTCTCCCCTAACTGATGTCGGTAACTATGTTTTCCTGTGAGTGATGATTTTTAACCGTGAGCTCATTATGGATCATAACCTTGTCCAAAAAAACACTTCCCTACTCAAAATTATTTAGCCTCTTGAGTTGATCTCTGTCCATCATCTTCTCCTTGAAAACCAAGGCTTTCTAGTTCTTAACTTTGTCAAAAACATCAAATTTCCTCTTTATGCAATACTGTGATCCTCCAATAGAAGCTCCCTTCTTTGTTGATCCAGTTTCAAGAAACCTCACTTTCTTCTATTGCTTACAAAAATCTTGATCTACACTTTTCAAATCTAAAAGCTTACCATTTGACTTAAGAACATCCATTCCCTTCTCACTCATGTGACCAAGCCTATAAAGCCACATCTTTGCATCTACATCTAAAGTAGATAAAATAGAAGGAGAATGATCAGTGATACAAGTAGATAGATAAAGTGTACCTACTCTCTTACCTCTAGATAATAAAAGTGTACCTTTGAAAACTTTCCAAGATTCCACTGTGAGAGTTACTATGCAACCCTCATCACCTAACTTTCTTACAAAAATCAAATTCTACTTCAAGATGGGTACATGCATGACATCCTTCGACACCCATGTGTTGCCATTCTGCAATTTCAGCTGCACTTTTCCTTTGCCAACAATTTTAAAAGGATCATCATCCCCTAAATAAACTTTTCTAAAATCTCCATGGACATAATCAGTGAAAAATTCTCTATTTGGGGTTGCATGGAAAGAGGCACCAGAATCTAAAACCCAAGATTCTATTTTATTATCCAAAGAAAGTGAAAGAGCATCTTGTGCAACAATACCTGCAACTTTTGCTTCTTCATTACCTTCATGCTGATTTTCTTCTTTAACTTTCAACCAACAATATTTCTTTGCATGTCCTTTCTTTCCACAATTCTAGAGGTTATTTTTCTTTCATTTCTGGATTTGGATCTACTTGTCATCTTTGACTTAGACCTTGATCTCCCTTGCTTGCCCTTCTCTCTTTGCCTTCCCCTGCTTTCAACACTTAAAGCATTCCCTGATGTTTCCTCTATGTTTTTCCTGTTAATTTCTTCATTCAAGATTACACTAACAACATCATCAATTTTCAAGATATTTGAAGCAGATGCAGTATTACTAACTGTCATTACCAAACTATGCCAACTTTCAGGTAAAGAGCATAAAATTAAGAGAGCCTTTATTTCATCATCAAAAATTATTTTGACTGAATTTAACTAATTTACTATTGCATGGAAATCATTTAGATGACTAGATACAGATCCACCTTCCTACATTTTCAAATTAAATAAATGATTCATAAGATATACCTTATTCGAAGCTGAGAGTTTTTCATATAAATTTGCCAAAGTATCCATTAACTCTACCATTGTCTTTGCCTGTGATAAGTTGGAAATCATAGAAGATGCCAGGCTCAATGTTATAGATCTAAGAGCCTTTCTATCAAGAACATTCTATTCTTCATCTTGCATGTCTATGGGCTTTCTTGAAACCCCACCCAATGGTAAGTAGAGATCTTTCTAATACAAATAATCTTCTATCTGCATCCTCCATAATTGGTAATTCTTGCCATAGAATTTATCCATTCTTAGTTTACTTTATTCTACCATTTCTTTACTCCCACTCAATCAAAAACCCCTGTGAGTGACTTGTAATCAACAAACACTAACTCTGGCTCTGATACCACTTGATAGGATCTAGAACACAAAGCTCTGATATCAAATATTAGGTTCCTCCTTAGAGCACAATTGATTACCTTTATATAATCAACTAAACATAGAATTTAATTAGAAGTAATATGTAACTAGAATTCAGAAACAACACAGAATATGAGAGACAATACAATATTTTATTAACACTCTTCCAGAAGGAAATACAATGAATAAATCACATTCTTCCCACACCTCTTAGATGTACATTAATTCTCCTTAAAGAGTTATCTCTCTCTATCAATCAATTACAACCACAACTCAAACACAGAGTTGTTCTCTCCAGTCCTTGTGACAACCAAGTCAACCAGTTGTTTTGCCTACAATACCAGTACCTAATGACAATCAACTAATGGTTGTTTTGTCTACCTTACATACACAGTAGATCTCCTTGATCTTGCTACCCCACAGATCTAACTAACCTTGCACACACACACTCGTAGATCTACTTGATCTTGCACACCCTGTAGATCAACTGACCTTGATTACCATGTAGATCTCCCTAATCTTGCTACCTATAGATCAATTGATCTTACACTTGGAAGGATCTTGTCCTTGTCCTTTACAAGTCCTTCTATCCTCCCTTGATCCTTTTCTTTAAGGATGATTACAATACAGCCCCCATGGGTCTCTTAAATAGAACCCCAAGCAAACAATAATTAGAAAAGTGGACTCAAGACTAAAATTAGTCTTTACATGCACACTGACTGTTCATCAAACTAACTGTTCATCTAACTAACAGTTTTGGAACCGCATAGGTGATAGACGTCAGTTCCAGTCTATCTAGAGATGACTGATGCTGGCTAATTCCTAACCAATGTCGGATGATTTCTAACTGATGTCGGTAGCTTCCGGTCTACCCCTGACTGATGTGGGTTGGTCTGACCAACATCGATTACTGTGACACTCAGCAACCTCCACCATTTGTATATTGGTGAAGATTTTAGCTCCACAACCTAACAAAAGAGATGTCATATAAAAATTTTAGGGCTCAGAAGGGGGTCCCTCATATATCTAATAGTAAAGAGAGGGCTCTGAGTCTAAATCAAACACAAAGGGGGATTGATTTCCATAAACAAGACAATGATAGAGGGAAGAGGCCTACACATGATGAAATAATACATAGACATCAGAATATAAGGGCTATGAAAGAAGTAACTAATCTATTAAACACCAAATTAATTATGGTAGGTTGTGACATTGATGTTGATTGGTGTGATAAGTGCTTCCTTCCACATCCTCCATGTGATATAATTGAACTGATTTATGAAGATGTAGATGAACCTAAGTCTACATGACTTGGTGATGAAATTATGATGTTCAATTATCAAATCCCCAAGGAAATATTTCTACCTCTAAAGAATTGTTGAGTGTTATAATTCTTGATCAGTTTTAGAGTATAATACAAAAGGTATGTATCTAAACTTGTGAATTTGACTATGAGGTTAATATGGCATAGGTATATGGATTACCTATTCATGATTTTGAATTTTTGAGATCAATGATGATTAAAAAATATGATGGGGGAATTTTGTTAGTTGAGGATAGGTAGCTAGTAATTAATGCAACAATTTCCCAAGAGAAGGAACACCACTTGAGAAGTAGGCAACTAGTTGCTACTCCTCAAAACACTACCCCTACAAATCCAAGGGTATGGGATACAAGTAAGGATTCTAAGAAAACTATGGTAGTTCCTAATACTTCCAAACCAATACCCATTTCCCAAAATGCTAAGCATAGAGGTGTTCCATCTAAAACGAAAGTACCTTTATTACCTATTATTCCTATGGGTATGAATGATGTTAAATAAAATCCACATTTGAAGGATGATAATAAGGTGGAAATCTACCCTAGCCTATCCCAATTTAGATCTTAATTGATTGTATTCCATATGAAGGTTTTGTTATCCTTCCACCAAATACTTCTCTTCCTCAATATAGTATATGTGGTATGGCCCAAGTGTTGAGCCAACTAAAAATCACTGTGCCACTTATTGAATTATTAACAATACCTAGGAATAGGAAGAGGGAATTTTAATACTTTAAATTTTGTGAGATGTTAGTTATAAATGAAATTGATTTACCCTAAACACCCACAAAAAGTGATGAAGAATCTGAAGAGATTCTTGAACCTGCTCAAAAGGTCTATTTGTGGATTTCATTAGTAGAGAGTCAGTTGAATGTGGATCTATTTTACATAAACCTATTGATCAATGGTATTATTATCCATAATTACATGTTTGATTATGGTGATTATTATAAATTAATTCCCTTGGGTGTCTTAAATGAGCTCAAAGTTAAGATTACATTAGCCTTTGGCAAGTGTTATGCCATGGACCCATGAGAAGTTCTAATTGTTGGACAATTCAAGGGGTTAGAAGTGTATTTGGTAGTGCATCTAGGTAAGTATTTGAATATGGACATAGTAGTTTTAGACTTCTCACCTAAGTGGGGTATGTTTTTGTCATATAAATGGGTTGCTAGTATGGGTGGAAGTGTACAAATGTACCTTTCCTATGAAACCATACCACTGGAGCATAATATGGTCAAAATTTATAAATATTTGAAGATGATACATGTAATTAAAGATCCAAAACATGCTTAAAATGAAGTATTATACACAAATGTTGGGATTAAGAACTTCATTGGGAATGTTGAAACTAATGAATAGTCTACTTCTCTTGATGTTGAACCTAATAGTGAAGGTATAGTTTTGAAGGTGTGTTTTGATGGGGCTTACTCTAATATTGGAAATGGAGTAGGTGTTGTATTTTATGCCCCCAATGGTAAGTTTTTCAAGTTTTTTTTTGTTTTCCTTTTAGTGCACTAATAATAATATTGAGTATGAGGCACTCTTACTTGGTTTACAGATTGTTTGTAAACATGGAATTAAAAGCTTGATTACCAAGGGTGATTTTGATCTAGTGGTAAAGCAAGTAAACAATGCTTATGCCACCAAAAATAAAAGGTTAAAATAATATCATAATGTTTTCTAGTATTTTCTTGAATTCTTTGATGCATTCAATCATTGTTATCATGATATAAGTTTCAAAAAAGAAGTTGATAGACTTGCAGGGTTAGGTGATCAATTTGACATTGTAAATACAAGCCCTCATTGTCAGTATCAAGTAGAAGTTCTTGTTAGGCCTTCAATACCAAACAATGTTCATCTTTGACATGTGTTTGGTGATGATGATGAATAAATTAAGAGGATTCTAAATTATGAAGCTAAATTATATAATTATCTCATATACTTGGAATCTATCCTTTAGGTTTATGATGGAAAGGAAATATTTTTTGGGAAGGACATTATCTAGCTAAAGCTAAACATGCTTCCTAGAGGATTGGTATGTTTAGAAGCATATTTTGATGGAGTGGATAGAATCAAGACTTGAGACTAATTTATTTCAAAGGTCATGACTAAGTGTAATTTGGGTTCTCATGAAAATCTAAGGAAGCTTTGGTAGGGTACTCACCTAAGTGAAGTTGAGAATAAGTTTACATGCAACTAGTAAGAAAGTACCAGGATTGTTTATCAAGGTCTTATTCTAATTTTTAAGCATATAGGGAAGACTTATTCCAACATGTCATCCCACTACATCCCACTAACAAGCCTTTTAGCTAGAAATAGATACATATTAACTCTATCTTGGCCACTAAGATGCAGGATGAGTTAGGAAAGCTAAGGGATGGTGGTATCATTCATCCCATAAAGTATTCATCATGAGTTTCAAATTTAGTCTCTATGAGAAAGAAAAATGGTGACATCCACTTGTGTGTGGATTTATGAATTTTGAATGAATATTTTTTAAGAGATAATTATACCCTACCCAATATGGATAACCTGTTGCAATGTGTTACATGATCAGATATGTTTTCCACTTTAGATTGATGCTTAAGATATAACTACATTATGGTGAAGGAATACAAGAGACCCAAGACTACATTTACAATGCCTTGGGGCACGTACGTATATATGAGGATGCCTTTCAGGTTAATGAATATTGGTGCAACACTTTATTGAGATATGGATGTTGCTTTTAATGGTATTATTAACAAGTTTATAGTTGTGTATTAGGATGATATTACTATGTACTCTAAGAGAAGAGAAGACCATTTGGACCATCTAGATAAAGTGTTGATTAGATGTAATGAGTTTGGTATTTCATTCAATCTAAATAAACATCACTTCAAAGTTAAAAAGCCTAAGTTATTGGGATATATAGTGTCCAAAGATGGTTTCATGATTCACCCTAAGAGGGTAGAATCCATTGACAAAGTTCCCATCCCATAGCCCATGAAGGGAATTTAGTCCTTCTTTGAACAAATTAATTTCGTAATGGGGTTTATGTCCAACATTATAGAGATTAATTTGCCTATCATTTCTATGTTGAAGAAGGACCAAGCCATCAAGTGGGAAGAAAATACCATGTAAGAATTCAATGACATCAAGGGAGATTTAAAGTCTACTCCTATTTTGGCCATCCCTAATTACATTAAACCATTTCAGATATTCTCTTTTGCATCATACAATACCATTGTCATTGTCCTTTTACAAAAGAATGAATATTGTCATGAGAAGCCTATAGTTTTCTTTAGCAAAAATATGTTCAATTGAATTACACCATCATGGAAAAATAGGAATTCACTCTCTTAAAGCTTTTGAAAGCATTCATACCTTATATTTTGAGCTAAATTAATTTTGCTTATGTTCTGCATACCGAAGTCATTTAGTGTGGGATAATTTAAAAAAGGATTTTTATATATACAAGATCAATATTCATTCATTCCTTACCTATAAAATTAATACCTCTTTATTACAAACCAAAAAAATAACTATCAATCAAACATTCAAGTGAAAAAAGATGCCCTATTCAATCATATTTCCATATCAATTATAGAATCAATATATCTACATATTAGAATTACTAAAGGAAAAATCCATGAGACATATTTTCCAAGTTATAAGATAGGTCATTTTATGTACTTTATCACATATCACATCTTTGTGTGCATATAATCCAATACACAAGGGATAACAACATAATTTAGAGCCCCTCTTTGGATTTTTGGATATGTAAGTAGTACCCATTAATAGAAGGGTCTTAGGAGAAGCTCAACATTGTCTTCCCGGTAATTCATTTGTCCCATAGTAACTATAAAGGTGAGAAATGTAGGATTTGGTCATTTAACAAGGAGAAACAACCTAATCAAATGATCTATTTACATCAAAATATAATTAAGAAAAGATAGAAGACTCTAATTAGTCACATCTATATCTAGACAATATTGTGTACATGACACCTATGTCTAGATCAGACTCCTATGTTGACATAACTTTCTAGTTACAATGAAAAAATGTAAGGTGATAAATTACAAAACTAAATAATTTGATGAATTTATAAGATCCTAATTGAGTTCAATTCCATTATGCTTCATCCCAGATCTACATGTGTATAGTAAACTAGCTAAGTTAACTTTTTTATAATTTATCACATTATTAATCAATTATTGTATGTTCTATTTTTTTCCATATCTCAGTATTTAAATTCAAATTTTTATTTATCTAAATTTACAAATGAATTGGCCTACTCTAGATGTTTTTACCACCCTTGTGCTTTATAATTTATATATTATTAACCCTAATTGTCCATATTATTATAAGGTTAGGGTTAAGCAATTAGTTAACCCCACTTTTGATCTCAAAACCCTATAATTGGTATAGGTTTTTATTAATTTATTGTTCTTAATTTTTGAGTTCTTATTTTCAAATATTTTTAATCTAAAAATAATATTTCCATTTGTATAATTATGTTCAATATGGATGCATCTATAGGCCATTCTAGGCTCGAATTTGCACTTGTAATTTTCATTTGTTAGTGTAATTGCTTAATCAAACCTATCATTCGACATAATAAACAAGCTAATCAATATAATGAGGGTGTTTTAAAATCAAAGAAACATTTAATATATCTTTCCAAATCATTTTATAATATAATAAAACTAATATCTAGATGCCAACATGTATGATCTCAAGCATTAGTTCCACTAACTCCTATTTGAGTGATAGAAACCATCATATACCAACTAATCAGCCATGACTTATACTATATTTTGAGTTCCATGTTATGACTACAAGAAAATGTATGGGTGGAAAACCTAGTCCACACCCTATTAATACATATTAGGTTCCTCTAGTTTTATGTGCTTTAAGAGTTTTATCAAATAATAACATAGAAATAAAGTTATTTGTAAGGAATGACAATATTTAGATATACATTAAAATACAAATAATAATTTACATGTTTTGTCTAATCTAAACTGTGTAATAAATATAGTATTTATAGAGCTACTAAGGGACAAAGAGAGCATATATTATTTAATGTTCTACTCTGGATCCTAATAGTGATTAGGAGTTGTCACAGGAGTTGTCACAGGACCATGTTGGAGATTTCAATTTTGTTTATTTATGTTTTGACTATTTTTAACCTTTAGACATTTACACCAATCTAAAATAGTAATGTCAATTCTTATGTGCACACTCAATGGTAGTGTCTAGTGAAAGATATGCATATGAGTAACCTCAAATTTGGACCAGACCTGTACTTCACCCTCTGTAATATTTTCATGTCTCTAATTATGTTCACTTCTATGATAGATCTAGATATTAAGTAACCCTAGTTATTTTACATTGTACCTATTTAAAGTGGTAAAAAGGGGCTAGTAAGGTGAGTTGATCTAGCCATAAAAACCTTATTTTTGTCAAGTGTTACCTACATAACCAATATTCCTAAGAGGGCCTCAAACTCCTATGTATTTTCCATCCTATGCATGTGTATGGAATTGTAACAGTATGATTATATGATCTGTCTATTAGTAATGCTTGATGAAACTGATGAAATAGTATATTTGACCTTTTGAAGGCTTCAAATATTTAAAATAATGTTATATTGAAATTTCATAGCTTGAAGTAGACAATACTTTCTTATTACAAAATTGCATTATCAAATTGGAAGGTGTATTAATTATACCATAGCCTTTGTATATATAGGAAACTTTTAAATTTGAATTATAACCTAGTGATGTATGAAAATTTGACCATAGGATAGACAAAGTAGGCTAATAAAAATGTCACACCGTAAAAGATATGGAAAAAGATAAAAGGATAAGTTTAGATAGTTTCATCAAATTTAGACACTAACCATGATGCTAATGTCCAAGACAGATGTAAGTGTGAAGAGGTTAAAATATATAGAAAACAAGTAAAACATGTAGGAGACTCTGCTATGCATACGCTGAAGGTTAAAAAAACATAGCGAATAAGCCCAAGGGGCGGGCAAATTAGGTGAAATAATATGGAATTGAAGAGGTACATAAGAGACTACATCACCATATATCTAATTCTTAGTAAAGAGGTATATACATGTAATAAGACTAGTAATATGTTTAATTATACAAAAATATGTAATTACTTTTCTCCTCCTTAACCTAGTAATACAAGAATAATGGGAATTACTAGTTTAAAAGAAAATAAAATGCATATTGTAGTGTGGAAAACACAACTTATCTTTTCTTGACTTGTGCCTTCAATATTTCATCCCTTGAACATTACTTGCAACAAAACATATGCAAAAAAAAGATAAATTAACATATGCAATCCCCATGTAAGCAATATTTAAGATTAGCATAAACAAAGACTATGGATAGAGTACACACACGCATGTGCATGCACACACGCGCACACACATGCGCGCGCACGCACACACACACACACACACACACACACACACACACACACACACACACACACACACACACACACACACACACACACACACACACACACACACACACACACACACACACACACACACACACACACACGTGGGGTGTGTGTGTGTGTGTGTGTGTGTGTGTGTGTGTGTGTGTGTGTGTGTGTGTGAGATCTAGTGACTAGGTTTGGAGTGCTAAAAACTTGAGAAGTAGATAGGGGAAATTTCAACCTCATCTAGTTCTTAAATAGGAATGTGTGTGTGTGTGTGTGTGTGTGTGTGTGTGTGTGTGTGTGTGTGTGTGTGTGTGTGTGTGTGTGTGTGTGTGTGTGTGTGTGTGTGTGTGTGTGTGTGTGTGTGTGTGTGTGTGTGTGTGTGTGTGTGTGTGTGTGTGTGTGATCTAGTGACTAGGTTTGGAGTGCTAAAAACTTGAGAAGTAGATAGGGTAAATTTCAACCTCATCTAGTTCTTGGATAGGAATGTGTGTGTGTGTGTGTGTGTGTGTGTGTGTGTGTGTGTGTGTGTGTGTGTGTGATCTAGTGACTAGGTTTGGAGTGCTAAAAACATGTGAAGTAGATAGGTGAAATTTCAACCTCATCTAGTTCTTGGATAGGAATATGAGTGAGCCTACAAGTGGTAAATGTGTGTTGCATGATGGTGGTGTTGTACATAGAATAAGGTGAGTTTGGAGGTAATCATTCCATCAACCTAAAATAGGAAGAGTGGTGTTTAAGCCATCAGGAATATCATTTCCCAATGAGCACAACATGAGTGCAATAGATATGTATATGTATAGCTCAGTATAGGGTGAGTGGTGTAATCTAGCTTGCCCAATAACTTGGTGAGATTTGATGATTTATTCATTTCAATCCCTCAAGAAATAATAACTAATCGTTACATATAGGTAAGCTCAATACAGTCTGTAAATGGTCAATTAGGATATCAATATGTCGGGGTAGCAGTACATATAATTTATAGAATTTTGAAGTTGATTTGGATTTTTACAATACTAGGCACATGTTATGTAGCATATGGACCTTGGATATGTCTCATGCTATGTGTATAATAAATAGTACTAATGTATAATATTTTTTTATAACAATAAATCTGGGTCATATACTGTGTATGCTTCATGAATTTAGAAATTTGTGTGAGTGTGGAGAACATGTTTCAAAATCATGCTCCAATTATATATAATGGAATCTAAAACTGAAATAAGTACCAATGTAGAGGACATGTTTTTCAAAACATGCCCCATTGTAAACTGCGGATGTTGAATACTAAATAGTTGGGAAAATATGCTTCCCAACCATGGCCCCACTTTAATCTAGAAATTGTGACTGTGTAGAAGCTATGTCCATATGACTTTCCCACATTGAAGCTAAAATATGATATAAGTATTATGTATTAGATGAATATGGAGAATCATGCTTCCAAAGCATGCCCTTAATGTATCTGACAACTATGCCAAATGTGTTTCAATTGTGTAGAACATGTTTGTAAACATGCCCCTACTGAAATTTCACCCTTTTGGGAGGAGTGAATGCAGTGTTTATTGGTGGTCTCCTCATGAAAAGAATAATGATGAATATTAGTCGATAACATTTGACTTGGTAATATTTTGTTAATGTTATAGACAGGAATTTGTAACATTGTTTTTGGTAGTATCTAGAATGTTACAAGATATCTATGTAGCAAAAAAAAATTAGTGGTTTTTTTTTGACAATGTTTTAAAATTTGGTAAAACACGGAAGGGGTCATTTTCTAGATCCGCATGCAAACTTGTCAATTTTGGAAAATCGTGGTTCAAGATGTAGTCGTTTGAAGTTATGCTCATGTGGTATATTAAGTGTGTTGGAATAGAATTTTGAAATCATTTTAATTTTGAACCTTTTTGAATGTTGAGCTATGAGCCTAGGGAGAAACAATGCCATGTGAGGGAGCTCATCGTCCTTTATGGTTTGATATATTCTGCAGTGCCCTATGTTAGCATTGTCGTTTATTATCTATAACATTATTTTGTTTACCTATTTGTTATATTGTTCGGTAGTGTACCGATCAGGTAGTTACAGTTATGTAAGTGTTTATGCATTGTATAAATTCACCTCTTAATAATAAATAAAGACATCAAGCATTCTACTGCTTACATCTGGTATCATACCATACCAATCCTTGCAGAAAGTGCAACGCAACAAAGAGAGGTAGTCAGCTAAGATGTCAAGAAGCAGTGGAAGTCACAGAGCGTCCAAAACACAGCGGTCTGCCGAAGAGGATGGATCAGAGCTCGATGTCTCAACGATGCAGCCTAGAGTGGAAGAGCATTCGGAAGCCAAAGATGACTATGCAGTTAGTGCAAGAAGCATGGAAGTCTGATCGATGAAATGCAGAGGAAGACACTAGAGAAGTCAGTTAGACGCGTGCTTGTATGTTTTGAAAGGTGGACCGGAGTAGTCTTATCAAAACATTTAATTGCTCCTCTCTCACCACAAAGGGAGGCACCACAGAGTCGAACGCCTTGAAGTTGCGGTTGAAATACATGCCATCAGGACGACAAGCAAGCTTCGATTACACTTTTTGTCACACTCACCTAGATTTAAATAGATGACAAGAGTGATAGGTAGAGTTTAGGCGCTCCAGGGGAAGTGGAACTAGAAGTGCTAGACGCTACAAACTGGTAAACCAGACATTCGAGGGTCAAGTATATAGTGAAGGCTCTCCTGGGACGTGTAAAGCAATTGGCTGCCATTAAGAAAGTAAGCAAAATTGCAAGTCTGCAGTGATGGCCCCTGTAGTAAAATTGGAGATAGTTGGTGCTGACCGTTGACAATACTTCGGCCAAAGTAAAACCCTGTGAAGAAGGCTCCAACAGCTGCTCCTCTTAAGATGAATGAAAAGCCTACGACTACTGCTCCTAATAAGGTGGCTCCTATTGTAAGAGAAAAGAAGGTGATTTCAGTAAGGTGCATCTTCCTAATACAGAATTTCAAAATAATAAAATCATATTTTGTTAGCATTGTGAACTCTTGTACAACTTTAAAAAAAGTCTGCACCCAAATTACTCTTGTCCAATGCCCAACTTCTCAAAGGGTCAAATTTTTCCACATGGAAGATGAAGATGCAAATGATTTTCCATTCGAATAATTATGGGGCATCATCACTGGTATGGTGACTGATCTTGTTAGAGCTAATGAGAGAACAAAATATGACAATTCAAATGCAAAAGATGTGATGTTGATCACACTCAGTGTCACCATTGAGGTTCAACCTCTTATTCGGGATGCGTCAACATCAAAAGAGGTTTGTAAAATTTTGTCCACCAGATATGAGGAAAAGAACTAGATGAAGATTCTCCATCTGTATTCCAAGATTCATACTCTCAGTATGAAAGATGGAAGGAAATTTGAGGAGTTCTTACACGAGGTAGCAAAACTTTGAGCATAATTATTTTCACTTGGAGAAATGATCAAGGATAAGCTTTTGGTTTAGATCACATTAAGAGCTCTACCCTCTTAATTTTTCACATTCATCACAATGTTGAACATCACAAAGCATGCAGTGTCTTTCTAAGAACTAGTGAATTTGCTTCAACAAGAAGAAGCCATCCAGTGTGTGTAATATTAATTTAAGGATAAAGCCTTTCTTTCCAAGTAATATGGTCCAAAGTTCTCAAAAGGGCCACAAAAGTAGTCACAACAACAACAAAAATATGAGAAGGCAAAAATATGGTGTCATATTTACCACACCAATATGCATGACATTGAGAGCTACTGGTATAATGCCTTGATACAAGGGTCATCTATTCAAGAGAGCACATCCAATAGAGATGATTCAAATAAATTCAAAGCACATCATCAATGATGGAAGTAGCACATACATGTAGCATCATAAAATCAATGGGATGATGAATCTAAAGAGGAGGACCCAAAAAAATACATTATGATAGTGCATATAACAACATAGTTTTTGTCTCCCAAACCTCATCACAAATGAGTAATGTTTAGTAGATCGACTCTAACACTAGCAAGCATATGACAAGATGCAAGTAACTATTCGATTCACTAACAAATCAACCCACTGGAGATCAAGTTAAAATTAGAGACAGTAATGAGTATGTTGCAGAAGGAATTTGAACTATAATCATTCCTGTCGGGATGAGAACCTATACTCTAACAAAGGTACTATATGTCCATAGATTGACAACAAATCTCTTATCTATAAGTTAGCTCTTGAATTATCAGGTTGAGGTCAAGTTCATGATGAAGAATGACACATAATCCTGTCTCCTTTCACGAGAAGGTAAGGTCATTGATAGATATTATTTAAAGGATCGATTATTTATCTTGGATGTAGTTTCATCCAATATTATGTCTCTCTCTTGCCTCTACAATATAATATACTATAGTATGCCATTATCTATATGCACACCTTTCTAATGGCTCTTTGTACTAGCTTAACTCTAAGGCCATGGTATGTGGACTTCCTCAACTGTCGCATTCATTACATGTATACCCTAGATGCCTTATCGACAAATAACATATGGTTCCATTTGAGTCGAGTTCCTCACAATCCAAGGATCATATCAAGAAAAAGTGTGAAGCCTTTGCTCATTTTAAGGTCTTCTACCATATTATTATCACCCAATCAAGGAGGCATGTTTGTCTCCTCCACTTAAATCAAGGGGGGAATTCACATCAAAGGAATTTATGGCATTCTTGAATCAACACAGCATCAAACAACACCTAATTGCTCCCTATATGTCCCAAAAGAATATAATTGTAGATAAATACAATTGTTTAGTCATGGATATGGATTGTTGCATATTTTTCATTTTGAAGTTAGAGGTGTCATTCTAGGCAAAAAATAGTTCATACATCCATATATTGTATCAATAAGTCACCTACAAATAGCTTACAAGACAAGACATCATAAGAGGTATGGAGTGGTCATAAACCTTTGATTTCTCATCTTAGACTATTTGATTGTATATCTTATATGCATATCCCAACTAAAAAGAGTAAGAAGATCAAATTGAAGACACTCTAGTGACTTCTATTAAGGTATAATACTACCTCAAAATCATATCATCTCATTGATCTTGAGAAACATAAGATTTATGAAAGCTAAGATGTGGTTTGTGATGATTTATCATTAAACTCATTGTCACGAAAGGAGTCAGAACATACCACCTCTCATAGATTGTTCCCATAGTTAGATGATGAGAATGAAGAATCTAGTCACAAAGAAGGTGAGCTACAAGGAGAATTGTTTATTGATTTTGGAAATCTAGTAGCTAATTCTTCATCAAATTATTAGTAGTATCAAAATCCAAAATCAGTAGAAATCACCATCAGGGACTCACATCTGAACTCTAATCTAGATACTTCATTAGGAGTTTAGACCAAAAGAAAGGTGTGAATGAAGTTAATCTTGCACTAATGTGTGTAGTAGTTGGCATCACCAAACTAGAGATAGTTCGAGAGGCTTTATGTAAACTTCAATGGAAGAAGGCCATGGATGTTAAATATGATGCCCTCATAAAAAAGGGGAGATGAAAAATTTTATACCTACCTATAACAAAGAAATCCATTGCTTGCTAGTGGATTTTCAAGACAAAATATAAGGCAAATAGATCCATCAACAAATACTAAACATGACTTGTTGTAAAGTGGTATGCTTAGCAAGAAGGAATCAATTATTAGGAGACCTTTGCACCCAATACTAAGATCAAGACCATTATATTCTTTTGTATACTTTAGCAAATAGACATTAAAAGTGTATTCTTGAATGGTGATCTTAAAGAAGAAATGTATACAACCCAACAAGAAAGCTTCACTAACAAAAAATCACCACAAAAGGTATGTCATCTAATTAAGTTACTTTATGGACTTAAACATGCCCCAAGGACATGCTACATTAAGATACATGATCATCCATTATAACATGGATTCATTCATAACCCCTCATATTCAAATTTGTATATCAACAAGGTATGTGTAGAAATTATCATTCTATCTTTAGATATAGATGACCTTATGATCACAATAAGTTCATATAATATTGTTGAATAAGTAAAGA
>JARHVA010001826.1:552500-615000 GCA_037957365.1 Torreya grandis | reverse complement strand
TAAAACCATTGTCATTACAAGATGTTACATCCCTTGGAATTTTGTTTCTTTTAATAGTAATGGGTAACATAATTTCACTTGTACACATTTGTTTTTGTGTAACCAAAAATACAAAAGTGGGAGAAAAAGGGACATATTTTATTTTATTTGTAATATTATGTGTGGATGGGGTGTAACTATCACTTTCATTTTTACTCAACAAAGGGAAATAGAATGGAATATTAGTTTCAAGTTTCTTGGATTTGAATGTCTTTACCTTTAAACAAGATAGCTCAGACAGACTTTGTACTTTATGTGTGCCTCCAAACAATGAAGTTTTTAAAAGTGTTTCCTTAGGATTTTCATTATCATCCCCATTTTTCCATTCAATCAAGAAGGGTTGAAGATAAGACATGTATCTCATTTATTACATACTATACATGAATAATATCTTCGGCTTGATGTGTTTGAATCATGCAAAGAAGATGTGGGATTTTCAACACTAATATTGTTTGGAGGTAAAGGCACACATTGGATTTATTTAATATTTGCATTATGAGATATAGAAGACAAAAAATCAACTTTTTTGACATGTACATCATTGGAAAGGAAAGAAAAAATAAAAATTTCAACATTTGTATCAATGGAAATGAAAAAAATGCATTCAAAATTTTCAACATTTGTAGAATTGGAAAAGGAAGAAGAACATTCAAATTTTTCAATGTTTATCTTAGGAAAGGGAAGAAGAGCATTCATATTTTTCAACATCTACATCATTGGAAAGGAAATTATAAAATTCCACTAAATAATATGGAGATGTAATAATTTTATTTTCATCATTAGGAACAATATAATTTTGTATTATTGTTTGTTCTTGAGACTCTTAATCATTGAAATGCAAACGAGGAGCAGAATGAGGTCTAACATAGCCAAAAGGAAGATCATTACATTAATATCCATAATAAGAAATATCATTATCACTATCTTGGGCATTTAAATTTGTAATAACATCATTTGTTCTTTTATTGTCATATTTATAAGGAAAGATAAGGGTTTTATCCCATTCTTTATGTTCCATAAGATGGTCATATGAAATATATTGATCATTAGGTACATTGAAATACAATCATAAGGGTGAGGCTTTTTATGATGAGTTAGGGAATCCAGAAGTAGGGGAGCATTTAGGAAAAAATTATAAAGCACAAGTAAGATAGCTACACAATAAAAATAGTTAACATTCCTAAACTAGGCCTACATAAGCACACATTAGCTATGAAAATAAAAATAGAAAGTTGAAAGGGAATTTGAGCAAAGGTAAAAACCCTAATATATAAACTAGGTTTTTGTTCAATACACAAAAATTAGGTTCACCAAATATGTTATATGCTTTAAGGGTTTTAAAACATAATACCATAGAAAATAAAATTATTTTAAAGGAATGAAAATGTTTATATATACACTAAAATATAGTCAACAATACAGGTTTTGTGTAATTTAGCATGTGTAATAAATATAGTAAGTACAAATCAACTATGGGACAAAGAGAGTGTATCTTATTTAATGTTCTACTTTGGATAATGATAGTGATTAGGAGTCATCATATGCCTATATTGGAAATTTGGGTTTTATTCATTCTATATTTTCATTATTTTAACCTTTAGCTAGTTAAGTCTATCTAGGATAGTAATATCATTGATTATATGCATACTTGATGATACTGTCTAATGAAGGATATGCACAATAATGGAATAAAATTTGGATTATACATATTATAGCCTATTTTTAATTATTTAATGTCTCAAGTTATGTTCCCCCATGTTCCAGATCTAGATAATACGTAGCACTATTTATTTTACATTTTACGTCTTGTAACCTAGTAAAAACGGGTTAGTAAACGGGAGTTTATCTAGCACTAGTAACCCTAATGTTTCTAAGTGTTACTTGTATATCTAATACTCCTAATATGGCCTCCGAATCACATGTAATTCTCCCTCATATACATGTGTATGGAGTTTTAATAATATGACTATTTGCTCTTTCTCCTAGTAACCCTTATTATAATTGATGCAATAGTATATTTGACCTTTTAAATGCTTTAGAGATTTAAAATAATGTTTTAGTGAAATTTTATAGCTTGAGATATAAATACTTTATTATTACAATCAAATTGGAAGGTGTATTAATTAGACTATAGGATTTATATATATATATATATATATATAAACCGTTTGAATTTGAATTAGAACCTAGTGACACATGAAACATTAATCATATGATGGGAAAAGATGTCTAAAAAGAGTCACAAAGGTAAATATATCGATAAAAATAAAAGGTTATGTTTGGATAGTTACATCAACTCTAGAAACTTAATTTGACACTAATGTCTAGGATGAATGCAAGTATCAAGAGGCTAAAACATATATAAAACAAGTAAATTAGGTACAATTTTCTAGTATACACTGGATGAAGGTAAAAAAACATAGCACATAGGTCCAAGGGGTAGGTAAATCAAGTGAAATAATATGGAATCGAAGATGTCCATAATATATTACATCACAATATGTTTAATTATTATTAAAGAGGTATATACATAAAAGAAGATTAGTAATATGTTTACATACAAAAAAATGTGTGTCTATGCCTCCTAAACCTAAACTTGTGATTAAATCTAAGGGATATGACCTTATTGACTAGTTTAGAAACATGCATGGAAATATCTCAATCCTCAAACTTCTAAAGTACTATACTACATATAATGATATCCTATATGAAGAATTGTGTGATACCTAAGTGCCAGGTGATATTGAATCAGCTTATTTTGTGGATATTATTCAATATCTCAAAAACAATACAAAACTAATCACCTTTGATGAAACATATTTACCATCCAAGGATATTATTGACCGATATTTTCATTTGTTCATACAAGCGAGTTTCTATAACAAAGATATAAAAATGGTTCTTGTTGATAATGAATTGGTCATAAGAATTTATAACATGGATTTATTAAACACCATGGACATTAGTATCAATATTCTTAGAAAATATTTTATGCATGTCAAAGGGTTTAATAACTTGCATTGGTCATAAGAATTTATAACATGGATTTATTAAACACCATGGACATTAGTATCAATATTCTTAGAAAATATTTTATGCATGTCAAAGGGTATAATAACTTGCATAGCCCTCTAGTTAGCCAAATCACATTGGAGGTGACATTGGGGCCAAAAATGGTTCCAAATACATCTACACCAATGTCTCAATCATGACATTATAAATTACTTTTGGATAGAACATGCATAAACATAATGTAAGTCATATCATCTAGACTACATCAATGTGTAAAAACTCCTACATTATGGGACATTATTTACAATAATACATACGATAAACCCTTGAAATTTTTAAAAATAATTCATTTTGATATATAGGACATATCTAAATTGGTGACAACTAATAAATGTTATCCCATTTATAATTTACAAACCTTTGAAATTGGGAAGCTAAACACAATCACTCATTTATCTCTAGATAAAAACAAGGCACTAACCACTTAGGTGCACATAGATGCACATCAATAACAAGAACCATTACCAAATGAACCAATGACATCAAAACCAAAAGTGAAAAAATCATTTGAGCTTCCTTTAGTGGTCAACATTGATCATCAAGATAACTATTTTTAAGATTAATATGACAATGATGAAGGTGCAGCTCATAATATGGGAGATGATAAATTGCTAAAAAAAAAAATCAATCCACATGAGCATGTTTCATATAACCTATTCACATATATAGGTCCTAGTACATATAAGTTAAATCCATTTTTAGAGGATGAAATACCAAATCAAGATAAAGACAAATCAAAAATAAATGATGAGCATGTAAATAGATTTTGTTTCATACATCCCACTTTGATACAAACATTTTTTTAACTTTACAAGATTCAAATGTAGATACATAATTTAACTAATATGTAGGTTTCAAATATGACTCGAAAACAAAACTTACATATCATAACAACCCAATATTATTTGGATATAATATGTTTTATGTTACTTGAATATTAGATGATGTCTTTACCTCCTAACAAAAATACATTAGTCAACCAAATTCTTATATAAATAAGGATTACCATATTTTAATTATCATTATATCATTAACCATAATAAAAAGTGATGAAAGAAATTTAAAAACCAAAAAGAGAAATATAAAATTTAAGGGTACACATAAATTGTGCCCAAAAATTAAAAAATATTTTTTCTTTCAAATTTACCAAGGTATGAAGATATAACTATTACCTGCTAATATTGATGGGGCCTATTTTCAACATCTCATGTTTGACATGAAAAATTTGGATACAAATTATATCACCACATTTATTCAATAGTTGGAACATACTATATATGAATTAATACACTATAGATTGATGATAAAATCTCCTAGATACATTAACTTACCCATTGTATATGGGCCACAAGTGGTCCCCATGATCATACAAATTTTACATTGGGATCCACTTTTGACATTAAATTTTTGGAAACATTGGTTATCTAGTTCGAATGAAACATTGAATACTAAAAAATGTGTATCATATTTAATTTTAGGGATCGGGAAATTTTCATACAACATGATGGATATTGTGATCCTTTCGTATTGATGGCTTCTGGTACATTATTACACAAAAAAATTGAGGAGGTAAAAATGCATCACTATAAACAAAGGTTCAAACATTTACCAGGTGATCATACACCTTTTGATGATGAGGAATTCTTTGATTAGTCACTAAAAAAATACCAAAATAAAATTAACTCAAAAATCCCATAAATATTTAACATTTTCCAATCTTGTTATCTTCTTACAATCTATGTTGGTTACATATTGGTTCATAACATATCATTTATTTATTTACATATATATACATATGTCTCATGTATATTTTGAGTGTGGTACAAGCATACCCAGACACATGATATATTCACTTACATATGTTGGGTGTTCCCTCTACCCCCCATCATCTATACATTGGGAATATACACTTCATTTGATCACCATTAACCTAGGATATATTAATTTATGATCACTTCCTATTATCATGTTGGAGATTATGTACTTACATATGCCTTTATCTATGCTTATATTTCTCACAATGTACTTGATATGCTATTTACATAATATTCTTTTCTAGTACACATACCCAAGGACTACTATGATATTATTATGCTAGTTTCTTATGATTCCATGTTTCCATTTTTTCACTTCATTGAGTGTCTTATGATGCTTCATTTTGTATTTTATTTTTGTAAGTGTTTTTATATGATTCATTGATTGTCAAGTTCATGCTTATGATTACCTACTTTTACATTTAAATATTTCATTAGTTATTGTGTGTAGATATTTAAATATGTCATTAAATGGCTTATGGAAATTTTATTAATATATTCACTTAGATTTTGTAGTATCTAAACATGCCCCTTGTATGTACTCTCTTTGGACCATTTCCTTTTGTTTTACTTTTAGGTCCTCTTATGTGTGTGTTTGATTTCCTGATAAACTTGAATTGGTACTCTCTAGTTATTTAAATGATCTATATCATACATCTAAGGAGTTGATATGAACACATACTATGAACCTCATTTATATATATACCTAGAGATGTTACCCCTATATGTTAGATGATCCATATTTAACTTGAATAGTTATCTTATGCATTTGAGGAAACATAACTACAAAATTATATTTCCCATCAGCTCAAGAGGGGGGAATATTCGAGTAGGCATGTCATATAGGCTTGGCTTCCATATTCCTCATAGTTTTAGATTATAATTAGAGCATGTTATGGAAGCATGGTCTCCACAATTACACCAGTTCTTAGTTTATCTATATTTAGTGAGGGTATGTCATATAAAATCATCCTCCACATTTGAACCAATTTAAAATTGGCCAAATTTCACAACATTATGATTTATATAAACATTTGTTGAAATATTAAACACATTGGTATCATTATTATACCTATATTTCATCTTGAGACATATATTAGGTGAATATGCCATGCAAAGGGCACATAAAATTAAAAAATAATATCATTTTATAGATTTTAAATACTAAAATGGAATTTTATCATACCCCAGATAGAATTATATAAAATTTTATTGAGTTAATATATTTTATTAGTTTGTTGACCTTTTGGAAGGTTTAGTTGATTAAATAACTCAAACCTTCCAAGTTTATAAGTTATACCTAACTAAATCATCTAATTTAAACAAATTTATAAGATAGAGTGATTAAATCATCCACCCTCACCATATATATAATGTGATTTTAATTGATTAATAACACTCAGTAGGTTATTGGCATGATTGGGTTTCATTATTATGGTAAGTTCAATGGCCATGTGAAAACTAACCTTTTCACCAAGTTACAAACTAGGTCACTGTATGTACTTAATTATAAAATAATTATGAGGCCCTCTTTATCGTATTGGGTATTTATTCAGAACCTATTGATATAGAGGTCCTTGGGGAATCTTGACACAATGTGCCCACCAACCCATTTTTCCCATTGTCACATTAAGGAGAGAAATCCAGGGTTTGATCATTTGATGAAGAGTGATATCCTATGCACATAATCCATATATATCAAAAAAAAGGTGAAATGAAACATATATGGATCCAATTAGTCATATATAGATATAGTCACTATTTAATACATAACACATTCATCCAAATCATATCCCTATGTCAATGTAATTGTCCAAATATGATGCAAGCATCTAAGGCCATAAAATGTAAAATTCTAAAATATGAAAACTTTTCTAGGATCCTTATCTAGTCCAATTCTAATCTACTTTACCATATATCTACATGTGCATAGTAAACCAATTAAGTGCTATAATTTGTTTCTAATTAAACACAATATCAATCAATAGTTGTATTTTCTATTTTTGACATATCCCTATTTTTGTATTCAAAATATTATTTATTTTGATTTGAAAATTAATTTTCCTATTATATATTTATTTATCACACTTTTACTCTAACATTTATATATCCTTAACCCTACATTCCCCAATTATTATTTATTTAGGTTTTATCATGAAGTTAACAAGTTATCCTAGCTGGGAATAAACCAAAACTTTACCTTGAAATGTGTAAAGATTGATATTATATATAAACTAATTACACTTAATTTTATTTATGTTTAGTACCTTAAACAATTTAAATGTTAATATGATCCATGATCACAATTTATTCCCAAATAATAGTAATAGCCTCATGGCTATGAAAACAAGGTTGATATTCTTCCATAATACTCTTTTTGGTAGTAGTAAGTCTATCTGTGTCTATCCACCTAAGATAGGCATTATACTAACACTCATACTTCTCGATAAGGTTCACTTAGAAGGAGATATAAATAATCTTGGAATTCTCTTATGTAATGCAACCTTCACCAGTTCAATAGATTATTCTTTATTTTTTAAGAGGTGGTGTTAAATATTTTTTTAATAATACTAGTCACAATTACACCTAGGCCCTATACAACAAGAGTGCTATCATTGGTTATTCTCACATAGTTAGTCACACTTATTGTGTAATAATACCTAAATTTTATAATATAGGTAATAGGAGATAACCCTTTAATTTGACATGAAAGTATATGGGTCATTTTAAAAATAACAAAAAACCCTATTGTATTTGAGTCATATAAGAATAAACCTATGTGAATTTGATAGCTATAATGTTTAAATAAAACATGATAACCACAATATTAGAGGAAAATGTCAAATATATGGAATGAATTCAAACTTATATTATTTCAATGAATCACATACGGGTCACTTTAATACCATGGTTTGAGCCTATGGAAATGGATAAATAATAAACTTGATAGACAAAGGCCTCAATATGAAGTTTGTTTTAAATGTGTTAGAAAGTAATTATAATCAAATTACATGAAAAAATAGATCTATAAAAATGAATGATATATAATTGAGGTAAATATCCCTCACCTAGTATAAAAATCTAATAAGTGTAGTTTTAAAACCCCATTACAAACTATAAGAACTAAAATCACTAATAAAATAGTAGTATACATGATAACCATTAAATTTTTAAAAGATGATAACCACAAAATAGATGATGTTTAGTATGGGAAACTAGAAGAAATGGAATTAAAGCCACTAAAAATTGTTATTCCAAATAACCATTACATGCCAAAACTAAATTACCAATTACAACAACCTAAAAAGTTATACATCTTAGTACAACCAACTTAGAATAAAAGATGTTAAATTCTTTGGGTGGGAAATCCTTTATAAGGAAGGATTTCATATTGCTATTAATTTTGGGGGTTTCATGTGTTTATTAGAACATGAATAATGAACACTTCTTGGTGAAATTATGTTGATGTGATACACTTTTGTATAATAAACAGATTTTAATTTTTTTAAATCACATTTTATATCACTTCAAGTAATAATAAATGACACACATGTTTTAAATGTTTTAATGGTGCAAATAGATAAAATGTATGATTTTGAGTGTAAAATATTTTTTTTTCACAAAATAAGAAATAATAAATCCATTTAATTTAAAATCCTTATACACAAAGGATTTGATCATGTCGACGATATCCATAACCTTGAAATGTATGGAGTTTTGTGTTTTAATTAACATATGAATGATGAACACTCCCACAACTAAGTACTATTGATATATTATCACCCCTTATAAAAATAAATTATTCTATATCCCCATTTCATATCTGGATAATTGAAGGTCTTCATCTTTTTCTTCACCCATAGCTCATCCAATCCTCCAACACATCAAGGATAAAGTCAAATATATAATCAAGGAAACAACTAGAGAAAAGGATTGAGATGATAAAAATAAAAGAAATAAATAAGTTTTTTGAACAATAAGAGTTATTTTAATAATAAAGGAATGAGAAAATGGTATATTTTCTAATCACTTACCCACTTCATCTGATTGTATACACCTAAATATGGTCTTTGGAACTTTGGCCACATAAAATTTGACATACTTTTACACACTTATAAATTTCACATATATTTTAATCTCAAGTGTATTATCCTTCTTTCTATATACCCATCTATTATTTGATCCATTGTTAGTCACTAGATATATTTATCCAAGACCAATTTAATATACATAGTAACTTTATATAGTTATACCAAATCATGTCCATATTCTAAATATTTATTTTAATCTTCCATGATAGTGCTAATAATCCTTGATAATGTAAACTACCATAGGTATCTTTTTGTACTATTTGTGTGCACCATATTTTAACAAATATTATAATTATGATGTCATTTAAGCTAGTCTAGACTTATTTCTTAGGTTAGCAACAATATGAAGTAAAGAAGATTAACCTATAAATACAATCAAACCCAAATTTAATTATAAACTTTAATATCACCTGGCATACTTTAGGAACATTTAGAAAACACATAACACTCAGCTGATAATTTTAAAAATGCTGAACACATATCAAAATCCTTCAAGAATCATCCTTGGAGTAGTTCATAGAGTAAAATCTTAATACATAAAGTACAAGTTTCATGGTGTTAGGTATCAAAGGTAAACATATTACATTACATTATATAATGTTTATGGTTTTTCACTTAAACATAAACAGGTTGAAAACATGAGGTTTTATCCCTTTTCAATGTATTGGAACATTGGACACACTTAGCCATTTAATGAGGAGTGGTTGGGATCTATCCAACCCAAAATAATAACCCATTTTTAAAGGCATATTGTGGTTAAAATAAAAATGAGTTTTTATATGGAAGAGACACAATATGATAATATAATGACATGATTCAAAATGTTTACACATAAAGAGTCACATTGTAAGCTTAGGTACAGGCTTGTCAAATATAGTAGATGCACACTATACATAGGGATAATGTCAATAATATTTGAATATACATAGTAATCCAAAGCTCAATAGAGTATCCATAAGAAATTTATATAATTATAAAGAAACATCTCCATATTCTAAATATTTTTTAACACTTCCATGAAAGTACTAATAATCATTGATAGAGTAAATTATGGAAGGTATATTCCTCTACTCTTTATGTCATCCAACCTTTAACATCTAGTTCATTAAATTGGGAAGTGTCACTTAGGTTAGCCTAAACACATTACATGGGTTAGTCATAGTTTGAATTAATGGAGAGTAATCCATAAATACATGTCAAAAATAAATTCATTCTATGCTCAAGCAATACTTAGTATACCTCAAGAAAATTTTGAAAACATGTATCACTCATTTAAATTGTTTTAAAAAAGGAGAACACATATCAAAACCATTCAAGAATCATCCCTAGTGTAGTCCATAGATAAAAATAGTAATATATGAAGTACAATTTACATAGTGTCAAGTATTAGAGGTCAAAATATCTCTTTGAATTATAGATTATTCATGATTATGCATATAAACATAAGTAGGATAACAATGTGATGTTTTAAACCTTTTCAATGTATTTGAACATAGGAAATGCTAAACCATTTGGTGGTGATTTTTTGGGGTTTTTCCAACCTTGAATTATAACTCATTTTTAAAGGCATCTTGTGCTAAAAAATAATGAGTTTTTGGATGGAAGAGACACAATATGATAATTTAACCACATGATACAAAATGTGTGTACTCAAGGAATCACATTTTAAGCACATGTATAGGCCTATCATATCTATTAGATTCCCACATTAAACATGAACACTATCACTAATACCTATTAATTCATTAAACTACACCTTCAAATGATCCAACAATTAATGTTGCTCCAAATCAAGTAAAAATATCTTCATTACTTTCAAAATTCCTTTCAGAGTTATGTTTGAACTTTTCTCTATCTAAAACCATCAATTTGATGTCAAGCTAAGATCAAATGTCCAAATATTTATTGTATTATAAACAAGATTCACAATTATACATCAAGATCGATTTCCACCTACAACTCTTGGCCAACTCATTAGAATACATTTTGCACTTTACATATATCCAAACATCAATTTTTATCCAAGATCTAACAATGATTATTCTCTTCAAGGAGAATATGAGGTTGATGATGATGACTAATAATCTGCAAGACTACTGATAGGGTATGTATACCATCATGAATGTGGGCACATTAACCCTCACTTTTTCTTTGTGGACCTTACCATGGTATCAAAGGTACTATGTTATCGGGTATGCTAATAGATTATTTCTATGATGTTGCGCATGTCCACATAAAAATAATTCTAAGTCATTGCATAGTGGACCCATAACCCACTATCAAAAGCATCATATAAAGTAAGAATATCTGTCTATATTACTCCTTTCTAGTAGGGAATCCTGACACACTAGGAAGTGATAGGTATTGTAGAAGTGGCTTGCTTTAATCAATGATTTTAATATTCATTGGCATTATGTCCTTATCACTTATTTGGATGGGGTTTTCATTCACTTTTACCTACTACCTAGGTTGCTTAGAAATATCTCATATGATCTCTCTTGAAATTCTATAAATAAGAGGTTAATCCTCATTCTTAGATCATTGAGGCTTAGAGTCAATATTTTAAGTCTATTAATTGGTCCAAGTATTTGAAATATAGCTCATATGCTCTTTGCTTACCATTATTAAATGGATCCTAAAAATTAGAAAAGATTATATTTCAATATGAAATCTATGTCTATATATTGTTAATGGTCTCAAAACATTGTTAATGGTATTATAGGATTGTTAATGGTATTAGAGCCATGTTCATATACTAAGTTCATTCTCAAAAATAAAATTCTAGTCTATATTTTCCATAATCCATACTGATATATTTTAATAATTCTTGTGTCTCTAATATCTTGTTGTTCTGGTGATTTATATTCTGGAATCTTCCATTATTTTTGGTGATGATAGTGAAGGGAATGGTATTTTGATGATGTGTATTACTGTGTTTTCAGACATGTATAGTAGTGATAATAGGTAGTATGATGTAAACCTGTAACCAGATAACTTTTAGTTCTCCAAGTACTTTTGATATCACAGAATTCCCTAAAATATCATTGTTATCTTTATTTAATGTTAATAAATCCCATATTGAATTAGAAGAAATAAATCTAAATATTGAATGGAAAATACCAAATCTCAAGGATGATAAAGTCTATGAGAAACCTTTTGTGTTTCATTTTGTTGCTAAAACAAACATTAAAATATCTGAGAATTCATGTAAAGTCAATCAAAATGATGAGTATAAATAACATTTACAATTTTTGTTAGATCTAAAAATTATAAAACTCAAAATTAAAGAGAAATTTAATTTTTTTTCATATTGGTGTTGTGTCTATTGGTATTTATCCATTATTCCCTAGAGGTTGAAATCTCAGTGTCCTAACTTGTGTCATTGACAATAAGCATACACATTTTTATTCTTGGCTTCAAGCTTCTATCCAAAATAGTTTGCAAGATGGTTCTTTATACTTTGATCATTATCCAAATTATCTATTTTTCATCCATGAAGAAAATAATTTGAATAAGGTTTTAAAAATATTCCTCCAAACCCATGGTCTGGGTATGATAGAAGGTTCTTATCCATTGGCTATTAAATAAAATTTCATGTATTAGCTTACCAACACTCTTCACCCTAATTTTAAACATGGTCCACTACATGGAAAAAGTGTGGTTTGTAGAGCTAATTAGAATGGTCAAATTGTTCTTGTCAAATCTATATCATGGTCTAATTTAAAAAATCCACAAAAATGGATTATTGATACATATTTTATTCAAAATCCAAGAAATTATTTATCCTTTACTTTCTATGTCAAGTATCTCTCTAAAAAATCATTCATCATATTTAATCAACCGAGCTCCAGTATACAGGGTCACAAGATTCCAAATTCTAGTCATATATGTTCTCACAAAAATAGAGTTCATGATCCTCAAATAGATTCTATTTTCTACATATCTTGTGAGAAGATAAGATATTAGGCTTATAATAATATCAACATCATTTCTATAAAAATTTCAAAAATTGATCATGAAACTTTGATCTTATTCCAAAGAACTTAATAACTATTATCTGATCCAAGATTAGTTCATATGGAAGAAAGTTCATCCAAAGAACATATATGAAAAAATCCACTAAGAGATGAGTCATATACTGAAAAATTATTTCCTAAATTATCTACTTTTAATCAGTATACTCCAAATGGAAAGAAAAGATTTTAGATGATATATGTGAAATAGACGGATAAGAATTTATACTACACCTGAAGTCAAGATGCTAAATTGGAATAATTTAGCTACAAAGTGATTGAATAATAAAATCAGTGAAATTAAATAGTCTATTAATCAAGCATATAATATGATAAAATCTATTGACTTATATTAGAAAGATCAAGTTACTCAGGCATTTCATCAAATTGAAAATATTTCAAAGACTAAAGCATCCACTATTAGTCAAAAGGTAAAATCAAAAATTTCAAAGATAGAAGTAAAAGTTGATGAAATTAAGAAATCTAAAGACAAGATCATGAAAAGATAGAGTCAGATAGATATGAGAGTCAATGACATTGGAAAAAAAATCATTTGCAAGTTCCAAAATATGATGATATCTAGTCCACTAGCCATATTATATTAACTACCCCAAAAAGTTATGAAAAAGATTTAAAAAACCTTGTATCCCATATAGATAGTCTATCTAGAGAATTTATTAGCCAATCTTCTTTTATAAATATAATTCTTGATATTTTGTCTAAAGATGAGTCTTTTTATCCTTTTGAAAAAGAAACTTAACACCCATTTGAAGAATTTTAAAAACCTAGATCCTCTCATGAACCCCATAAACATAGTCCAATGACCTATTCCTAGGTCCAAAAACTAAATAGATCCATCCATATACTAAAATCCAAAAGTATTCCTAATATTTCATCTACTGTAGATCTAATTTTTAGAGTTGGGATGACGAAAATTGAAATAAATGAAGCTGAGTCTATATTTACACCACATGAAGGGTCATCTAGAACTCTATTAGAAGGATATATGAGAACTTTGAATATTCAACCATTCTTATGGATATTTCAATGTGAAAATATAGCTAAGAGGTTAGAAATGATTCAAGTAATGATTGCTTGGGAAAAAATTTAGACTACTAATTATGAAAAAAAATCCCAAAGATATTTATGAAATTATAACAAATGGATTTATTAGTAATGTTAAATCTTGGTGGGATAGAATTTTTTAGAATGATAGATATATGATTATTAATTTATCATCTTTACATATTAATGCTTTGTCCAATACATTGATATCTAAGTTTGTTGGAACATTTGATAATGATAGAGATATGAATAAATACAAATTCATGAAAGCCCAGTTGTGTGAAATGAGTCATTTAGAATAATATATCCTCTACATGAAATAGTTATTTTATGGTACTGGTGAACCCAATAATATTACTTATAAAGTTAGATATCTTGAGTCTTTTCCTACCTACCTTTCACAGAAATATAAAGAGACTATAGGAAATGACTTGTCTTAAATGTCATTTGTAAGGATCAATCAGAGGTGTACCTATAAAATTGTGTGAAGAAAGAAAAGATCAGAAATAAACTCTAAAATTTCATAAGTAGATTGGTGATAAATTTTGTGTTTTGCAAGATGATAAATTTGGCTATCAAGATTATCCTAGCTATTACACGTCTAGGTAAAAGACACATAAAAAATATTTTGATTTAAATTGTTCTTTTTTCCCTAGGAGGAAACTCTATAATTCCTAAAATAAGTATAAGTATAAGAAGTTTCTCAAAATAAAATCATGTCCAACAAAAGTGTTTAGAAAGAGAAAGCATGGTTTACAGAAGAAATCTATTAAATGTTTCATATGTCAAGGAGATCATTATGCCATCAAGTGTCCTAATAGAAGAAAAAGGAATTCAAAAAAGGTGAATTTATTGAATTCCTATAATATTGATGAAGAATATGTTTTGATTTTTGATCCAGAATATGATTAAGATTCTAACATTCTAATCAAATAATATTCAAAGTCTAAAGAAGAATTTGAAGCTAACATTGCAGTAAATAATTATTCTTCTAAATCAGAAGAGTCTTCTCATTGTGACTCAGAAATTGTATTTCATATTCATATTTGCAAGAGTCCCCATACTTGATGCAATAAAATTATATCGACACTTATATTAGCTAAAACAAAGGTATGAAAAAACTCTAGTTTATTTTATTTTTTTAGATGTGATCTTATACAACAACTATAAGAATGTGGACAAGAATACTTTTCCAATATTTCTAAGGAAAAAAGAGAGAAATAAATACTTATAAAAACTATGCCACAATTTAAACAACTTTCTTTAAAACAAAATATTGAAGAAAGTTATAGAAAAAATAATATATCTATGACTAAATGGATAAAAATGAGAACTGAAAAAATGAAATTATTACTAGATAAGGCTCAAAAAGAATTAAATAAATTATTAAAAGAAGAATCTAAAGAAGAATATGATGAAATTTAGTTTGAATAATAAATATCTATGATTACTCAAACTACTGAAAATTTTTATCAAGAAGATCAAATCTATCATATCTAGCAAGTCAAAGTACATATAACTCATAATCTTGTTTTTTAGCTAACCATCAAATGGAATGAATTCAAGTGTTATCAGATAGATGTGTTTCTAGATATAGGGGATGATATTTGTCTGGCAAGATATCACTCTATTCCTAGTGATCAATGGAAAATGAACTTTCACAGATTAACATAAATCTAAAAATAGTAATATCTTGGTTATTTGATCATGTTCCTTTCTTACTAGGAGATCAAATATATTATTTATTTGTGGTACAACATTAGATGCCATAATATGATATGATTATTGAATCTAATAATTTGTCTATTATTTATCTTGTTTTAATTTTTCATGTAATAATTATCCTTGGAAATAATATTGATCTTGTCAAAAAGGATTAGTATGTTTGGAGAATTCAATTGAAAGGTGAAATTAGAAACCTATGAATAATGTCTGGATTCATAAAATTATCAGCTCGTGTATCTTAGAAATTAATAACATTATTATTAGAATAAAAAAGGATTGTTGTTCAAATAATCCTTTAGCATTCTCGGATAGAAAGATTCATACATAAAAAAGTGAATTAAAGATGATCAGGAATAAAAATGAAAAAGAGGTTGAGCCGAAATTTAAAGCTCATCATTCAGGTATGTCTCCTTCTCTAAGGAAAGAATTTTTTGAAGAAACTTATTATTTAAAATAAATGGGTATTATCTGAGAATCTAATAGTCCTTGGGTTTGTGAAGCATTTAGTATAAATAAAAATGCTAAACAAATAAGAGGCAAGAAAATTATAGTTGTGAATTACATACCTCTTAACAAATATGTAATTCAAGTAAAACATCCAATTCCCTCTAAACATGAGATTTTACAAAGCGTTCATGGTAGCAAGGTATTAAAAAAAATTGATCTTCAATCAACATTTTGGCAAATCCAACTTGTAGAAGAAGACAGGTACAAAACTATTTTCATTACTCTATTTTGTCAATATGAATGGAATGTACCTCGATTTGGTTTTAAAATTGCTCCCAACATATTTCAAAATATGATGAATCAAATATTTACTCCATACTCTTATTATTATTATTATTATTATTATTATTATTATTATTATTATTATTATTATTATTATTATTATTATTATTATTTATATATATATATATATATATATATAGATATAGATATTGATGATATCTTGGTTTTGTAAAAATTACCAAAGGAACATATTGATCATCTAAAATAGTTTTATCAAATTGTTTATGATAATGGATTGGTTATTTCTACAAAAAGATGATCACTTTAAGGATGAAATTATTTTAATTGGTGTTAAGATAAGTTATAGAGAAGTTTCTGTTCAAGAGCATGGTATTAAGGATATCAATAAATTCCAAGATGAAATTATCAATTAAAAGACACTAGAGATTTCTAGATTGTGTCAATATTATTGTAGGTTATTACCATAATTATTCTCAAGATAGACTATTATCGAATAAAAGGATCTATAAAAATATTCCAAAATGGAATGATCAAATATCTGTTGTAGTTACAAGAATCAAATAAAATTTATAGAATTTGCCTCCTCATAGTCTTCTAGGTAATGGATTCAATATTATTGAAACTGATGCATCTGATCAGTTTTAAGGTGCAGTATTGAAAGAAAATTTATTTAATGGTATAGAAAAGCCTTGCATGTTCAAAAAGTTTATGATAAAATCATATTTGAAAATTTGTATGGGTTTCCTTGAAAATCTAGATAAATAGAAAAAGGGTGGTAATAGCAAGCTAATATGGTGGAAGTCATTTCTTTCAAATTTTGATTTTTCTAGTATTGCATATCCTTCAAACCATATTATATCTCATAGTACACACTCTTTGTTTCTTTTACTTGATATGCCTTATGCTTATAGCAATTAGTATACAAATGAATATAAAAATGATGACATCAACTATAATTATGTCAATGGAAAAAAATGGGAATGCTAATGGTGTATCTTTTTATAAAGGTAATACTAAATAACAAGGTTAAATTAATGTTGTTATTCTAAACCAAGAAAGTAATCCTTCTTATGTTTATTTTAATATACAACTACTAGCCATATGGTATAAAAATATACATTAAAATAGAATAATGTATATAATTATTAATATTGTTAGACACCTAAATTATAACACCTTAGTGCTGTGCCTAATCTACTATCATCAAAATTCACCGTTTGTCATTTATCTTAACTTATACATTTATTGTAATTTTTTTTATATTAATATCACTTTAATTGTGACATGACCCCCATTAGATCATATAATTCTTTATAGTCCTAATACATAACAATTTCATTAAATTAATAAATAAATATTAATTATTTTATTTAATTCCTAATTAAAATCCCTACATATATAAATATAAAAATAATAAAATAAATAAATCTATTCTCCAACTTCATTAACCATTAGCTAGCTTATTTAAGCTATTCAAAAACCACATTAACAATTAAGTAACTCGTGTAACCCATTCAAAAACTTCATTAAAAATTAAAACCTCCATTCAAAAACCTAATTAAAAATTAAAGACTCATTCAAACCCATTCAAAGCTTTAACAAATTCATTTTAACCTATTCAAACTATTCACAAACCCAGTTTAGGCATTTAATTGCTCTTATTAAAACATTCAACACTTCTATTAAGACATTCAAACCACTCATTAAGAAATTCAACCAACTTTTAACTAATTAAAAAATCCATTAATCCTCTAAAAAATCATTATACGAATTAATTAATTCCCTAACTTAATTAACTTCTTCATTGATTCACTTGACCCATAGACTGAATCAAATCTGTTGAAAATCCAATATTCCGAGTGATTACAGAATTGTCTCAACCATCCATTTATCACTCAAAAACTATATAGATGCTCCATTCGAATCATTTAAAACATCATATTGAATCAATGAAACAAATGTCAAATTTGGGAACACCTTGCAATCACTTCATCAAACGGTCAATTGATTGAAGGTTTATGATTTTAAATTTCTTGCGTGGCAACCATTGAAGAAAAACAAATCTAAAGATCATGAGAACATCTATATAACCGAGTAATGTTTATTTTGTGACTGAGTTCAAAGTTCTTGTCTATTCACTTTCATTTCCCAATCAGAGGGTATGTTATATTTAGAGCGGTGCTTGATATTTGTTTCTTAATTTATAAATAAAGATTTGAATATTTTCATATTACATTTTGATGTGCCTAGTAGGACCCATTCATTTTCTATTTTTCAATCTTCGTCACTTGTTGGAAGGTGTTTCTCTAAAAAGTTTAGCATTTAATAGGCTTTAGTAAAATTTTATTTTAATTTGTACTCTATTCGGGATGAATTCTAGAGTTTGTTACATTCTTTTTTTGGTTTTTCTAATCGATAATTACGTATTATGCATTATAATCTCTCCTCAGAAATAACGTTTAAATTTTTCCATTTGTCATTTCTATCTTTGTGCAGGTTTCTCTTGTCTAATTACGTTTAGTAATGTTTGAATAGTGATCTTCTACGTTTGAGTGTTGAGCTTTGAAGTTTTCATCCTGACTGTGCATCAATGTTCCCATATGGATCATCAACTTTTTGTCCAGCCAAACAACATTTTTGACATACTGTGATTTATTATTTGTTCTTTACAAACAATATTTTCATTTTGATATTTGATATTTTAATTTTAAGGATCGATATTTTTCATCCAAGGTAACTATTCTATTTTTTTGGTGCATTTCTATCTATCGACATTTCTATACTGTGTGTTACTGTTTATGTTCTGATAATCGACATTTGATTTCTTTATATTGATAGTTCATTTTTCATTTCTTTTTGAGGTTTCTGTTACCCAGTAGGGATTGTTTGTTAAAGAAGAATGAAAAAACATACTAATTTATGTTTTTGCAACACTGCTTGTCAAAGTTTCAAATTTGAAAAACTTTATTACTAACATTTTACGTAATTTTTTTTTTTTTTTTTTCTACTTTCATATATATTATTGTTTATGCTCTTCTCTTACACTAAAAGCTACTCTTGAAAATTTGAAACCCCTGAATTACATGTGTTTATAAAATTTGAGAGCATATTTCCTTACATCGAACAACAAACAAACCTTAGAAATTAGAAACAATATCAACTTTGTTTTTTTAGTTTTCTTATGGGCTTTATTGACCTTGGATTTCATCACCAAGAATTATACCAAAGTCCATGATCCAACGGACTCTAATATTTAAAAGAGTTGATGTGTTTATTGGACATGTGGTGAATTGTTTTACTAGCATCATGAAGTGAGGTGGTTCCATGCATAAATACCTAATCCACCTTCAACAACCTTGTTTCATGGACATGAACCCCATGTACTATAAGGCATAATAATGGATCTCCTAAACAAACCAATTTTCACATAGATTAATAACATTTCTACCTTAAATACTTAGTGTTGTAGATAAATTAATATTCTCCAAGATTTCACACAATGTAACTTTTAAGCTATTATCTGTGGTCCACTATTTCGTTACACTCCCACTTAACTAGCATAGGCTTTTGTTGTTTTTATGTACTAATTTGACCCCTTTTAATACAAAAATATTGTAAAATTAAATCAATATTCAAATCAAACATATCTAAATAAAACTCAACTTAACCAATGGCAACAATCATTAGGCATCAAAATAAGTTGACTATAAACATTGACATTGAAAATAACTCTAGTCAATCCCCATTCCACTTTGATGTTCAGTTTGATCAAGGAAACCAATTTCATCAAAATCATAGTGATGATTAAGATAATATTAGTTTATCCAATCAGAGTGAATATAAAAAATAATCTAATGATGTAATTCAATTTGAACAAGGTTTTTCCCAATTTTTCTAATGTAAATTTGAGAGTAAAGATGAAATCCTCATATAGCTCATAGAAATAAGAGATAGAAGTGCTTCAGACTTCACTCCTGAA
Organism: Torreya grandis; assembly: GCA_037957365.1. Classification (NCBI taxonomy): domain Eukaryota; kingdom Viridiplantae; phylum Streptophyta; class Pinopsida; order Cupressales; family Taxaceae; genus Torreya; species Torreya grandis. Next base: position 594,452 of record JARHVA010001826.1, on the reverse strand, counting down.
TATCTAATTTATTTCATTGGTTAGAAGGTCCAAACACCTCCACACAAATTCCAGGATACTTTTAGTAACCTTAATGGACCTAAGAAGGTAAATATAGAGTCAACTAATTAGAATCCCAACACCCATGTCTCCACAGTAGTAGAAATAAATCAAAACCAATTCTATCAGAATAAATACATCCAAACCAAAATTGGAATATAAACAAATACAATAGTTAAGCCAAAAAATGGCTAAAACATATTTTTAGGTTAATCTTCATATATTAAATTCTTCATATAAAAAATATAACCATAAAAAAAATTAATGCCAATTGGAATGCTATGTCCCCCAAATCTATTTTTATACAATCACCATCCACACACATCATGAGAACATAATTTTCCTAAAAATGTAAATCCATGAAAGATACCATCAAAGGATTACAAGATGGGAACTAAAATATAATTCTAAATAATTATGCCCTTACCTTTTTGATGGTGACAAGTGGAAAACCCACTTTTAGTATTCAATAGAACTACCCAAGTTTAAAAATTATAATGGAAACAATGATCCAAGGAATCATTTAAAATAGTTATTGTTATCATTCAAATAAATATCCTACAATGACATTTAATCTCTTAGACATTTACCTGAATGCTTAGTAGCTAATCCCTATTATGGCTCTTGAGTCTACCCAAGGAATCTAAAGCAACATTTGTAGACATTTCCAAAAATATTTGTAAAAACGTTATCCTATAAAATATATCACTAAATCACTATGATGGACTTGTGAAATAATTAAAAAAATGGGGAAAACTTTTCATCCTTATTGAAATGATGAAGAGGCCTAAGTAGATTTCTTTTGACCATTATGGAAAAATAATTGATTAGTATTATTTTCACAACCATCAACAAAGAGATGGCCTTCTAGTTATAATTCCATTATGAAAACAAATTTTATTAAATTATTTTTAAGGAATTTCAAATAAAAAAAATCCCTTGTGTCTAAAATACTTGTGAAAAATATTCCATAAAGACCACCAAAATTAGACTCAATGAGAAAAAACAAAGTTCTATAATAATATAAAGAATGTAGATGGTGATGAGGTAAGTGATTCTAAAAACATTCAATTTGTCCAAATCACCCCAAACATTGTCATAAGTAGGGTCCAACCCAAAAATGAAGTTAAAATAATAACATATACTCCCTTGGGAGAATCATTGGAAGTAGTTTTACACAATATTATAGCCACAAACATGATTTTGTTTCCATATAAAAAACCCCTTTGTTGAAAATCAAAGAAAACCCACCTTGTATAAAGAACAATATCATTATCAGTTTCAAAAGATAAAAGGCCATTCCACCACTATATGTACGAAATTAAATAACTATATAATAGACCCGATATATCATTGAGGCATTGAACATGAATGTAGTGTATAAATATAAAAAAAAAAAATTAGGGATATACCAAGATTCATTTTCAAAACATGACCAACCTCACTCATAACTGAGTCAAGATAAAAACCAATCCAATCACATCCATTATAAAAAGTCCTCCTAATTATTCACATCTAACACATAGACAATTGTATCACTACTATCCAATTTGAAGCCTTATATAGTGGTGTCACATATAGGTGAACCAATATCACCTTCCAAGGCCCTCCTCTATCTAATATTTAAAGGAAATAAAATATTATTAAATATATTGAGAAAACCCATACCCAAATATATATTTTTGAACATTTCAAATCATATAATTTTCAAAAATACATCTTATATAAAAATATTCAAGTGTTAATAGTCCCAACTAATATTAATCCATCAAAATTTTAAGCACTCATTTGACACTTGTCTTGAGACATCAAATCACTTTTTTTTTAAATGACATCTTTCCCATATGTCTATTGCAGGACTTACCATTACACATTGAATCCTTAAATATTAAACATAAATTTAAGAGGGTACTTATGGCCATTGAATTCGGATTGAATATTTTGACTTTGACATTGATGAATCATTCAGGTTACTAGGTTGTATTATTATATATGGATACCATCAAAATAAAGGCATATGATAACACATGAATTTAATTAACCATAGCCATACATCTTTTAATCATGTTAGGACATGTCATACATAAACCATTTTTACATGTCATTGATATTGATCTTCCTTATAACATTCTTCTTTATCGACCATGGATTCACACAATGCATTCCATCCCAACTACCTTACACCAATGTGTAAAGTTTCCCCATTATAAAATGTAATATATTAATTATGGTGACCCTCAACCCTTATAATATTGAAAATTATTGGAAGGGAAATACCATAAAATAAACTATTGTCCTATCATAGAATATCCGTATTAAATAAACAAGTCAAAAACACTATAACCACCCAAACCTTCATCCTATATCCATGAAAATGACCTTTTATCAACATATATATCCCCATATTCCAAGTTCTATTTCAATATCATTGATAAAGGCATGGGAGAATACAAGATTCGAGATTCCATTCATCTTGGTAAACTTCCTATTTTTCCTAAAATCTATGGTAGGCCTAGCTTGAACAAGAATAAGGAATGAGTATCCTATCAATCTGGCAAAAACACTTTTCTTAAAAGATATTATATTATACATTATAATGTTAGAATCTCTAATGATTCCTATCTCTATAATAAACATTTAACCTCTTATTACCAAATCAAGGAATATCATATTACAAATAGAATATATGAGATCAATAATTATAAATAAAGAGGAATCCAAGAAAATTAACAAGGAATCAAAGAACCCATATATTCTCATAAAAATAAATAATATTTTGGAATTTGTTATAAACATCGTAGTGATGATCCATTTGACTATATAATTGATACTTTGATGATTTTTAAGGAAAAATATTATGAAATTTAAATGGGTTTCATTTGTATAATTTACAAAGATATTTCCTCCAATAAAAGTTTCAATGACATAGCTGTCCTCACCATAAAATTTGACCTACAATATCTTGAGATCATTAATTAGGACCATGTTAGTTGAATATTTTCTTAGGGGAGCAAATTAGGGAGTTTTGCTCAACAATGTTGGGATAGGGTCCTTTCATCAATAAACAACATGGGGATAAATTCTCTCTCATATTATTATGTAGATATACCTTTATTTAAAATTTAAAAAAGGAAAGTATGGAAAGAGATATTCATAATTATTTACATCAAAAAAAAAATTTGTGGGGTGTTCATACTTTTAACCAAAAAGTGCAAAAAAGAGATAAAAAGGAAGATGAGGGGAATAATAGAAATTATGAGAAAATAAGTAAGGGATAATGGAATTATTTGATCTATTTAAACAAATAACTACTAATATAAACCCAATAAATATTAAGGATAACTCTAGGTGATTAAACATAGAAACTCACTAGTATAGCCCAAGATTTGAGGTAGTGACATGGGAAGACTTTTTCAAGAAAATGAGATGGGAAAGAAATATCATGAACATTTTAAATAGATAAATACACCAAGGAGAAAAAATAAATTTACAACAGAATATATTCAATAACCTTGTATTTTACCATGAAAATAGACATACAATTCTACTTTGAATCTCACTAAGGATACACAATGGAAATAATTTCTAATGAAGATTCCATAGAACTTTATATACTAAATTTTTTGCATTCATTGACTATCTCAAAAAATCATTTTATAAAAATGAAGTAACAAGAATCAAAATGGATTTACATATTCATGCATATCATTCATTTAAAAAAAAAATATGGCACAAAGTCCTTTAAATAATTTCTATATTGATCCTTCATTGGGTTGTTCATACAAACTACTTCCTTCCATATTGCCAAAATTTATCATAATCTCAAAATTCTAAATGAAAATAAGCTAATATGAGCCCAGTTGAAGTTCATTTTACAAATGAGCCCCAAACTCCTATTTATAGGTTACAATGGGTAGTTACACTATATTACCACCTTTTGTACATTTTTGGGGGCTTGAAAAAGAACGTTAGTTAAAATTTAAAAATTTAAACTTTCAAAAAACGTATTTAGTAATTTTCACAACTTGCAAAAGTATGTTGGTATTTTTTACACAACTTGAAAAATAACATTAGCAAATTTTCACACTTTGAAACATAAAAAAATGCATAGACATATTTGCACAACCTGAAAAAAATTTGTTCATAAATTTGCATAAAATGAAACATCATAAAGTGCAATGATAGATTTTCACAACTTCCAAAAGTGAAATGACCAATTTTCATGACTTGTAAGAGTGCATTGGTGTTTTCTCAAAACTTAACTTGTGGAAGTGCATTTACATGTTTGCACAAATTGAAAAAGTGAAATTAATAATTATCATTATTTATAAACGTGCATTTTTTTCACAACTTGAAAATTTTCAATGACCAATTTTCAAAACTTGCTAAACTGACTTGACAAATTTTTACAACATGAAAAATGTGAACTTCACCTAATTTCTACAACTTTGATTATCCCCTTGATTTTAGAAGTTAGAAATTATTTCTTTCAAAAAAATATTTAAGGTAAAATTTTATTCATAAAATTACCTTTATGAAGAATCTAATGAGAGCCAAATGGAGTTAAGACGGAAATTTTATGGCTTGAGGGAGATTGGACCCTACTTGGTTATTTTTTGCTTGCAAGGGTGGTAAATTCTACCTTGTTGGTAAGCAGAGGTGTCAAATTCCACCCCATCAACAAGCAAAGGTGTCAGTTTTTACCTTGTATTACATAATAGGTGTTGGATACCACACTATTTTCTTAAAAAGGTGTCAGGATATGCCCTATCTACTATAAAATATGGATGCAAGCATTAAAAATTTGAAAACTAGAAATTTCACCCTATTTATTCAACTATTATTCTCCCCATGAATTATACAAGTTAAAGATGAAGTTTTATAACCCTGGGTACTGAAGGAAAAAAATTATTCATTAAATTATCTTTATAATTCATTAAACAAGATCCAAAATAGAGTTGGAATATGAAAGTGATGACTCAAGGGAGATTAATATCTAATTAGACACATTTATTATCTCACTTTGTTTGGACAACTATGATTATCCCCATTAATTTTAGAATTTCAAGATGAATTTTTATCACCATGTGTCCTTAATAAACAATGTTCTTCATCAAATTATATTTCCTATGCATTCAGCGAGATCCAAAATGGAGTGTGGTTGTGAAATTTATGGTCTGAGGGAGATTTAACCCTATTTTGACAAAAATTTTCACTAAGATGTCAGATTCCAAACACTCTAATTGCATAGGTGTCAAAAATTGACCCCTCTACTTTCATGGGTGTTCAATTTCAACCTCTTTATTTGTGGAGGTGTCAAAATTTGACAATCAAAAGACTTAGGAAACTTTTGAATTTTTCCTTGACTCTTCTGAAACATATAGAGGAACTTTATGAGGAAAGGCATTTCAGGTTTGATTAGGGAAGATTCTATCCACATTTTTACTTCCCTTTGCATACTTAAATTTTTTATAAATATTTGATAAACAAATCAAGTCTAGAATCAAATCACCATTTTGAATAAATTTGCTTTGAGTCATTTTTTATCTCTGTAGCACTTTCACCTTCCTTCCAATGATTTCATTCGAAACTTCATTAGAACCACTCAACCTAGTATCCAAATCCAATATTATTTTAGTCCTATCAATAGTCTCTATAGTGTGATTCCATGAAAAATAATATTATATCCAATTATTTATATAAGTATTATTACAAACCTTATTTACTACCTTAGGTGATTTATTTGATATGAGGTCCAATCCATGTGCAAGAGGAACTTTTGCTTTGCTGATTGTATAAGCATTCACGAATTATCCTTTATATATCCAAGGGTGAAATACCTAAATGGAGTTGTATCTATCAAGAAGAATCTTGTTTGACTATTTAGTTAGACCATCATCTATAACCTTGTCTTCAAGTTTGGGACTTATTTCCAAGGAGTTTAATACAAATTTCAAGAAATGACCATTCAAAATATTGATAGCATGCACAACATACCTTGTATGATTCATCATGAACTTTATTTCTATCCAAATACAAAATATGAAGAATTTTATAGTCATATCAAAGATGATATCCTATTTGACCCTAAAAAGATCATTCATATCTCATATGCGAGAGTAGTCTTCATTCTCTATACTTCAATATATGTCTTTGATTCGATATAATTTTATAGAATGCTTTCCATGATATAATGAGTATTTCAATTACATAAAAGGAATAAAAATATGAAATATTTTCATACCTTAGGTTGCAATCAAAATTTCACCTTATTCTATGAAATGATAAATTACTGGGATATCCTCAACACCCCCCAACTTTGTGACTCAAAAATCCCAAATTAGGGATAAATAAAATATTCTCATAAAATTCATATTCATACACAATGCTAATATGAAAACCAATCAATGATTCAATATTTGGGAGGTCGAACGATAAGTAGATATCATTATGTGACCCAAGCCTTTACTATTAGAATATAGAGTCAATGTTGACATTGAAAAAAAATTACCCTTCCTATTAGTAAAACACCCATAATTATCCATGAGAATGAAATTGGGATGTTGTCATAAAATGTAAAATTTCACAATAAGAACTACATCCAACTATGGGATCACATTTATAAATGGAATGCAAAACTCCAAAATTTTAAATGATTTGTGCTTTATTACCAAAGATTCTTAAAAAAAAATTATGTAGAATATATTTGCATGTCTCAATCTGACTAACTGAAATCTATTTTTCCTATATAAATTGTATGATAAATGAACACATGATCTCAATCTAGATCACCTATATAGAATTATTTGCATTTGTCAATTTGACCAACTGATAGCCAATTAACCACTCTTAATTGTATGATAAATAAACACATCATACCAGGCCATAACTCTTACTCTAAAAATTATGCATGTTTAACCCTTTTCCACTTGAATATGTGCATAAAAAATATCCATTTTATCGATTGATAAGTTATGACATCCTCATTGGGATCTATGAACAAATACATGATTTTTTAAAATTTAAATAGCATATACTTTAAATAGATTACACCAAAAGAATCTAATCGGTGATCATATAAAATACTCTAAGAATGATAAATGTAAATAAAATATACTACATCATACATCATTGATCACTATCATCATGAGAATCAAATCATAATATGAATATAGAAAGTAATTACAATTAACTAGCCACAGTTGATAATACCTACAACCATTATTTTCAATGTACAATAAGTAAGTAATTACAGATCATCATGATAATGTTTCAATAATTAATATAATTCAATACGATGTACATATATAATATACATGGCTCTCTATAGCATAGTGAACTAGACTCTAGTATTTATGGTAATCTCAAGTGTCATCTCAACTGTAGCACTATTGTGGGGAGGGAGAGCATCATCTAAGTAGTTTTCCACATCAATCATGAACTAGTGATCCCCTACACTAATACCATCAATAAATAGCATTCCCTTCATAAATTAATAGAGAGTGATGGCACATGAATATATAGAAATAAGTTATTACCCATGTGCTATATGATTTCTAAAATTAAAATTGCAGTTTATCATAAAAAATCATTCTACTCAAGATATCACATAAACATGCAAATCACACTCATTAAATTATAATGTCTCACTAAACATTATTTTTTTCAATGTTTCCAATAATTTAATGGTCTGAGTATCTATCAAAAATCATACACGCCACTTTTTTAGACTACCTTCATCTAGCACTGTGATGCTAGTAATCTAGTGAAGTCCATCTCACTACTTATTGAATATTAAAAATGAAAGATTTGATTACTATAATATAGCCAATATATTCATATAGATTACATTTTAATAAAAACTATATCACATAATAAGTACAATGTTAATCTAAATACATACATTTAATCCATTAAACATATGAATGAATCCTACATTATTATCTCTCTCATAATAGAAATAATAACTATAATTTATAACATCCAAGTATAATATTCATCTAACTATAATTACTATAATTATTTTTCAAATATAATACACCCTATGATAACCCATATTATCATAATCTAGTGTTCTTAACAACAACTACTAATATCACAATCATTCATAACAACGTAGTATAAATTAATGGAAAAATAATCTTCTATTCACGTAACTAGATATAACAAAGAAATTCTCAGTTCTCATGATACATAAAATATTTTATTCAAGTATTTTTTAAACTATAAAAGGGGTTGTATGCACACATAAATAAGATCCTACTATATATATATATATATATATATATATATATATATATATATATATATATATATATATATATATATATATATATATATATATATATATATATATATATATATATATATATATATATATATATATATATAAAATAGTTTTGGACCACTAATGGAATTATAACTAGAAGTACATAACACTATGTACAAGTATAAGCTTATTAGGCATAGATGTACCTATATTATTTTTAACATACTATTGATTAACATATAACTTATTATGTCAATATTTCCATAATACATATCTTATTTCACATGGTGCATATGATAGGCAATCTCATGCATATCACAAAGCTTATCATAACATAATTAAAGACTACATTAAGTTATATATACATTACATACTTTTTTTGAAGATATTTTAAGATTTTGATATACTATAAAATTGTACATTACAAAATAAATAAACATACTCATTTTGATAAACTACATGATAAGACATAAGTCATTATGTAAGGTTTTTATTAATATAACTTATAGATTATAAGTCCTTAATGACGAGTCCGCACTATGACTCATTATAATCATAATATATCCTTCACAACCACTAATATGCTATTTAGGTTGAATATTTCATGTAGTCTTAGGGCTTATATATAGTCTAAGGTAGAAGATGAATGTTTTTGTCTCTTTAAACTTGTGTGAGTCTGAGTTAGTATTCTTTACATAATGTTCTAACTATTTTCAAGCTTATTATTGTATTTTTGATATGTAATGGTATTATAACATCTAAATAAAAATATTGATATGATCCCATGAAGTCAAGGAAGGGCCTTAGTCATAAACCTATCATTCTAACAAATCTTTGAGCCTTGTTAGACATTCAATGGACCTCAAAAGATAGATACACACTTTTAAAATTGAGCTATGGATTTTGAATATTGATCTATGAATTTTTATATTCGATATTTGGTCTTATCTAAAACATGATTCCATGTTATTCCAAAATTTCCTTCAACCATTCCATGATGATCCAGACACCTCTAGACCATAATATTTATTCACTACATACAATAGATTTAAAATAATTTGTTGTTTTTTATATTTAAAATTATTTATATAAATTCAATTTACTAAAACATCAGTTTAACTTAGACCACAATATTTATTTAAGAAATGTTTGGTTTGACAAATCTAGTTATTCTTTTATATGAGTCATTGTGCATTTAATAAAAGTTTCACATTACCCATTCTAAATCGCTGCATATATAGGATTAAGAGTAAACCATTATTTTATAAATTGGCTGAATAGATATGTATTAAATGTAAATTAAATCAATAATAAAATAAGTGTATGAGTTTAATTAAAATAGTTTACTCAGAAATGCATATTGTTGCATAGTTCGGATGGTGCCATAATTATCATAGCTTCACTATATCAATTCATAATTCACTAATTAAGGTGATTTAAATATTACATATTAGATACTATATATACTTTTACAAATTTGTCGTGTGTGTGTGTGTGTGTGTGTGTGTGTGTGTGTGTGTGTGTGTGTGTGTGTGTGTGTGTGTGTGTGTGTGTGTGTGTGTGTGTGTGTGTGTCTGCCTCTATATATATGCATGGTTTGAGGTTTCTAGTTTCTACTTGTCTTTAGTATATAATGCCTAGTATACACATTATTTACTAGTATAAATTTGTGAAAAATAGTTGAATATGGCCATAAAAGTAGATATTTTTTGTCATGCAATCTATATTATATAAACATAAACACTCATAAATTGAATACACTTCTACCTCTCTAACTTTGACCTAGATTTGCTTAATACTAAATATATCTTCCCCTTTCTCAGCTCTCTCTTTCGGTTCTTCTCCTCCAATCTCTTCCACATTATGCTTCTTTCTCCTTTGTATTTTGTGCCTTACTATATTCTATATGAATATCTGACTTTATTTTTATCTTTGTTCTCATCTTATGAGGAAGGGCATAGCTTCTTTTTTTCTAAATTTTTCATTTTTATTTTCTTTGCTTTATTTTTTCATTATTTTTATAAATATATTTCTTTTTTTTTCTTATATTTAAACATTTCTTTTTATCTTTATTTATTATTTTGTTTTATTTTCTTTTCTTTTTCCTATTTTTTCTTCTTAAAATATGTATATAATCATATTTTCTTTACTTTATCAATAATTATAGTAATTAAAAATTCACTAATTAAAATAATAACTTAAATGTCAAAATGGTCTAATGATAAATCCATTAATTAATAAACATGAATTTACATTAATTATGAAAATCACATTTCTAAAAGAATTTAATGGTCATACACATAAAGCACATAAGACAATTTCTACAAAAATATTTAACTATGCTATCAAACCATTTATAAACAACTATCTAATGAAAATAACACCACAACACACTATGTTAAAAATATTATTATATATCTAACATGTTCTAGCTAATGTCATGTGTACAAGGTTATAGTTGATTTATCTATCATCTTCCATCATCACCATCTACATCACCCTCTCTGATGATGCTCTCCCTCCATCATGCTCTAAAAGATGAGTTCTTTATGTCAACTACACAACAAGTAGGTAGTTAGATCATAACATCATGATTTACATACATCATAAAACATAACTAAAACAATAAAATAGCATCATCATAATGTAAACATATACACTAAAACTAACTCATAATAATGTAATCGTGTAAGTTATGTAATATTCCACTATCATATAACATCATATATCTCAAAGTTTAGTTAAAATAAATAAACAAAATTGTTAACAATAAATATCCAAAGATAATTAAGTATATTTATCTAACAAAAAATTAGAGTGTAACATATTTCTCCCCTAAAGCTACTAATTATCTCAGATGACTCTTATTCAAATATAAGTTCTAAATTAAAAATGGTATTCAATAGAAATATAAAATAATATAAAGTATATAATCAATAAAATAAATATGAAAAATATCAAAGGAGTAGTGGAAGAAGAGATGTGAAACACTCTCATAATTGACACCCCACCACAAATGCCAAATCTCCCTAGCAAAAGAATAGTGGAAGAAGAGATGCGAAACAATCTCAAAATTCACACAACACACACATTGTGGGGCCCTGAAAACCATGCTTTCACAAATTATAAAAACTGATAATTAAATAATTATTCTTTAAAAAAACATATATAAAACTCATATTTGTCAATTCATTTCTTACAAAGTAAGACACAGAGGTTTGATCCTAGATTGTTCACATATATAGGTTTTAAGCTATCTAATTCAATGAATACAAATAAAAAACTATCTCCAACAATTTATTATAAGGGAATTATAGTGTATTCGACCTTAATTAATGGGATGAATCACAACGAATCATCCTCATATCCTTTGATTATATCTAGTAGTAAGGGTCAATCATTTATGCCTTCGGTGAAATGTTAATGTCAAACTATGGAATTCAGATATTGCACATAACTATGACTCATACCATAGTTAGCACTAATAATAAATATCAATACTCATGTTTACTATCACCATATCACCATATCAAGAGAAATGGAATGCAATATTGAGATATAACACATTCACCTAAATTTTAAACTTTTTTGTTGATTAACATGTTGCATTATGCTCTCATTGAAACAATGGTTATTAGATGATTTGGTGCTAATATCCACCAAGCCACCCACATGACATTTTCATCAAGTCCAAAGAGAAAGTTGAGAAGTCCAGTTTGTTGATCCCAAACTTTCCATCAATTGTTTGATATTACTAGTTAATCAAAACCAACACTATAAGACATTGTTCCAACTTTCCTCTCATGAAACTCTTTTATCTTTCCCTAGGAATAAGAACCAGAAGTAGAATCATTGAAACTTATTGAACCCCTTTTACTTGTAAGGTATCTTCTATATGTGTCCTTCTCATTGTCCAAGGAGTTCTTTGTGGTCATTTACTATTTGATCTACTTCAACCACTTATAATCAATCTAATATTATGATCCATGTTGATCTTTGACTACAAGACTCTTTATAGATACATTTTCTCATGAATTCATTTCATTTTCAACATGTTGTGGGGTAGGTTATCATTTCTTATTATAATCTACATTTTCTTAGATAAGTTGTCTAATCTTTCATCTTATTTTAACCATTCTCCATATTGTTCATATTTAATTTAGTTGTTGATAAGTTGTGTTGCTTGCTTTTAACCATTTTATTCCTTGTCACACTCCACCTACTTGTTGTGATATCTTTTCAAAATATACAAGGTGGTTTTTTATCATCATTTTTGATGTATGTCTATAATTTATTTATTTTTACATAACCATATTCCTTCGCATACTCATATCCTATTTGTACATAAATAATTTCCAACTACTATGGATTTAACCATGGATAATGTTATAATGTAAATTATAATTTATAACTACATTATATGTTGATGACTTTGAAGCTTTTGGATTGTTTTTTAATTTATTTATCTTTATGTACAACCAATAAAATCCTCATAAACCAATAACATCATATTTCAAGTGTATGTTACATAAACACAATGTGATAATACATGGTGTCTAACATGTCTTAAAAATAGTTAACTCAAGGTGAACCTTATTGTAAATCCAAGACATAAATATATTCTTCATGTAGTTGTCCATCACTAAAGTTTCCTCTTGTGCCACATCAATTTAGATGACATATTGATGGATTAAATATAAACTCAAAAAAAAATCATCTCGTAGTTGATATATAATATTAAGACCCACTCAAAAATGACTATTTATTTCACATGGACCAAATTAATCATGATACCTCTATGACTGGGTTAAATATAAATGAAATAAAATAGTTAATTACTTATCCATTATATCAATAATAAATTTATCCTTTTCTATAATCCATTATAATATTTCAAGAGTATATACATAATGTAAAACACAATAAATATAATGAATAGATATCATTTCATTGCATCCAATTTTGATTAATACTTAAACATGTGCCTAAGCCAAGGTGAGGCTAGCGAGGGCATTATAGTACATGGGAACTTAATTTTATGTTTAGTGTTCCATAATGGTTATGAGTATTGGGTAAGTACCCCTTATACCATGGTGTTGGTAAAATAGATCACTGTGTAGCCCATAATGACAGCCACTAATTATTTCTACAATTCTCATAACTATTATAGAAACAAACAAGAAGTAAATATAAAAAATTTAAATTTAAATTTAATCAATTTTTGGATAATGAATTAAGATTTTATGATTTTTCAAAAATAATAAATTTAGCCAAACCCATAGACCGCAAAAAAAAAAAGGCAATCAATAAAGAAATGTTCAAAATAAAATTATAGGTTCACCAATAAGTTTATGTCAAAAAATTTATTAATGTGAATTAACACTCATTAAAATGAATTGTTTAGAGTATTCATGATGTTGTAAATAACCCTCTTGGCCATTAAATTGAAATCAAAACACTCAAATAAATTAAAATAAATGATTTAAAATGAGTATAACTATGAATTGAAATGAGTTACTTATTTATGAGTGTGTCTAATTATTTTTTTAGATTATCAAAAAATTATATATATATATATATATATATATATATATATATATATATATATCATAAACCCCAGAAAATGTTAAGAATCAAGATCATAAGAAGAATACGGATAGGAATGCTGAGGAGGGATGAGCACTGCAATGATTATTTATAGAAGATCGATCTTGTATTTTATATAATATCATAAAACAGGTAGATATGACATACTAATATGCAATTACGTGCGAATATTTACTCATTGGGAATATGCAAAAAATCTAAAATTTAATTATTGAAAATAAAAATCCTAATATAACATGCAACACTTCAAATAATTTAAAAAAATATGGATTTCAATGAGGCTAAATTAATATCAATGATTGAAATCTACCTACATATCAAATACTCCATGGGGGGAATTAAGCCACATGTAGTTGTCCCACCTAAAATGTATTGTACAATGGTGCTCCTTTGACTACATGTATGCATCTAAAACTGAATTTAATACTTGATCAATATTTATTTCAGGGTTTCAAAAATAAAATCTTGGACTTAATTGATGACTACTTTAAATGATCGTAATAATAATTAAGACATATAAAGATAATTTGCTCTTTGTGCACATACATACATACATACATACATACGCAATTTTTAAGTAGATAAATGAATGACATATGTGTGCCTTTATATAAATCCAAAAGGGCCATGATAGTAAGCCTAAAATACATGCTTAATGTCACTTTTAACACCAGGATCATTTTTTAAGCGATAGAAAATAGGTTAATACAAGAATAAGTCTTCACTAAGGCTTAGGATGGGGTGTGGTGAAAAAATATATATCTAAGTTAAGTTCACAAATTAAGTAAATGTAAAAATGAGTAAAGTTGACATTAATCAAGTTTTCATGTCTAAATTTAGGTTATTATAGGCACAAATAATTATTCAAATAGTGATATTATAAAAATCTTAGCCACAACCACTATCAATGGCACAAATGAAACTATTTAGAATGTCACTTGTTTTAAACTTTTTTTTTTTAAAAAAAAAACACACTTTTGTGGCACATTTTAATAGCTATAGAGTGAGAGAGAAAAAATGGTTTGATATTAGATGGAAAATAAAAATTGTAAATGGAGAAAACAAAAGCCACTTTTTGTATAGGGGATAAATACAAATTTCAAAAGAGTAAAATAAGCCATTGAAGCATTATTTAAACATAATACACCCCACCATTTTAAAAAATACATTTTTACATCTCATCATTTCCAATGAATTAGTTATGAGGAACCTACTTGAATATTCAAATTATGATGTGGAAATTAAACTAAGATGCTCAAGAAAAATATACCAAAGATTGATATATCATGTAAAATATAATAAATATTTATTTGTTTTAAAACTGTTACATAAAATAAAATCATGTAAATAAAATTGCATAAATTTTTATTTGCATCTAAACTAATTAAAGTGGCTCATTTTTACCTCCAAAATATATAAATTCCCAAATAAATTTAGTTTATTATTTTAAAATCATTTTAATTTATAAATGTCTTAACACTTAAAAATAAAAGATATTTAATTAAACAAGAATTTAACATAAATATGTAAAATAAACTATTCAAAAATAATAATATTATAAATTATATTTTATTACTTATTATTATTATTTAAAACTAATTTAACATCCCCTAAATGTTAAAAATGAAAAAATAATGTCAAAAAGACCCTTAAAAAATCACTCTCATTATAAATGTAGCTCATCTAATGAAAGAGAAAGTAAAGATAACTAATATTTAAGAATTTATTACGCGTTATAAATAAATCCAAACTAAGTATGCAATTTTTCCACTTGACTGAACAACCCTTAACTGAGGAGAAAATTTAAAATATCTTGACGTGAACTCAAGATGCCTCTTGAATGGGTGTGATGCTTCTGCCCAACGCAACATACATCTGTCGGTCGAGCATTGTCTGAATCGACTGCGGCTGCACGTTTGTATAGCAGAGAGAATATAGAGCGTTCGGTATCGCTATGTTTTCTTTTCTTTATGCTTTGACTTCTTCCTCTTCGTCTTCGTTCCTTGGTGTATGACACTTCCTTCATGAAATCTTTAGATACGAATTAAAATTTAGTATAAAAAGATTAACAACATGTGCTGCAGCGAAATAAATTATATTTCCACAACAGAGTTGCTACATGCGGTAAAAGTACATGTGGCTTTGATTTCATTTATTGGAAACTCATTTTTCTGTATTTTTGGGTTATAAATGAATTAAGAAATGAATCAGATAATTTCTTGATTTGCTGGTAACCTCCATTGCATATTATCTACATATTTACACACGAAACAATATTCTTGTTAAGTTTTGTAAAGATATTGATTTTATTTTTTTATTTTTTATTTTTTTTAATTTATTAAAAATATGTAAATTACATAAAAAAAATTTAATGTTAATGAAAGCATTTAAGAAAGAGAAATTGTTGGCAGCATTAAAAACAAAAATAATATGGTGCTGGCAGCATATAGAATCATCAAAAACATAATACATAAATACATTACATCCACTGTTCCGGACATGAACAACCATATGAAAAATCTATCAACAGTCATACAAAAAACTCTTCAATCCCTGAGCAACATGAATCTTCTTGTTACATAACAACTATTCCACTTGATATTTAATTTATTAAATCTTATTTCCCCTAACAATGACTATATTTTAATAAATAATTTATACACGTGAAACTATCAAATCGACATAATATTTCAAACATTAAAATGAAATATTTATTATTTTCATCTCTTTTTGTAAGAAACTAATAATTTCATTCCCTTAAACAATATAAGTTAAATAATATAACACTAACCAAAGAAGATTAAGACAAAATTATTTGTATTATTCAATAAGTTAAACAATATAATACTAACCAAACAAAATTAAGACAAAATTATTTGTATTATTCAAAGAACAGATGTTAAAACTTTGATGAGAAGGAAAACAAAAGACAGTCCGATTCTTCCATGATTCGTGGTAAAACAACACATTGTCTGATTAACCATTTTTTTTCACATGGAAACAAGGATTCTCGAAATACGCCGCAGGTAAAAGGAGGACACACAACAGAGGGATTCTGGAAATGGGGTTGATGCCTCTGATCGAACCGTCGCCGCCTATCAATGACAGCCTCTTCGATGGCCGAGGGCCTGTGGAGAGTTGCAAGCTCTGGTGGAGTAATTCTACCATGGCCTACGCCATGAAGGTATCGACACCGTTTTGTGTGGCTCTGATGGCACAGGCCACAACACCCGAAAAAAAAAATTGCTGCCTATAAGTTGAAAGAAGTATATAGGGGGTTGTGGTTATAGTTGGGGCATTGAGATTGGATTTGGATGTTGACATCACTGCCAAAATCTCTTTGAAAATGGAATGTGGCCTAGCAGCCATCCGCAGAAGACGAGACTAGTAAGGTATCGCTCATTTGTGGACGCCCGCAGGCTATCTCCATGGGGGCCCTGGGGATATCATCAACGACGCGTTCTTTTTTTCCTCTGAAACTCATCGTACTCTTCGCGTTCTGTGCATTTAGAAATGTGTCTAAGGCGATAATCATTCAACACAAGAAATTAATTCATACCTGCAGATTTTTATTAAGAAGCCTACCACACGGTAGCCGGTCCAGCATATTTCTCGGCTTAGGATACTTTTTAAACACGTATGGATAACTAAATAAAAGAAAAAAAATCTATTAAAAAAAGTGTTCGGATTTAAATTCAGCGCACGGTGGTTGGTGACAAAACACAAACAGTTTCTTTGGATTAATGCCACTGTAGTTTAGCTTAATAATATATGAAACGATTTTTAGTATTTTTATATATAAATAAAAATTTAATATAAAAATTATGAATAGTATTTAAGAGAACACAATAAATATTTTGTAGAAGGATTTTCCTCACACCCCTCAGTTAACCACAGTGGCAAAAGGTAACCATGCTAATGCTATTGGTTCAGCTTATTTATCTCTCTGTGTTTTCTCCCTGGTTACTGGCAGGCAAATGCATCCCGGTCGGTGACCCTTTTGACCTTGCAGCATGGGCCAATCAACGTCTGTCACATATTAACTGTAAATCAACATGTGCCACATATCAATTGCAGATTCATCCTTCAACTTTAAATAAAAACATTTATAAATTTAAATATGAAAGATTTTTTTATTATTAATATTAAATAATTTTGTAATTTTTAGTTTCAAAAATGATAAAGATTTATTTATTATTAAAACCTAATAACAATTAAGAAATAATTAAATTTCAAAGAAATTTAATCTTCTTTTAAAAAAATATATTAATATAATTTTTTATTATTAATATTAATAATTTTTTTAATGTTTAATTTTAAAAATATTGAAGATTTATTTATTATTAAAATTTAATATTTACAAAAATTTAAGTTAAAAATTAAATTTAAATTTTATAATTTAAAATAAAAATTATTAGAAATTTGAAAGATTGTATTGAAGATAAATTGTATTGCAAATGAAATAATGATATTAGTAATTTAATATTGGTAAATTTGTTAGAATTACATTGTCCACTACCTTCCTATGATTATGTTTTTATAAAGTTAAATAATACCTATAAATTAAGAGGTTTCTATGTATAGTATTAAATACATTTTAATTTTAATAGATCATCGACCCCAATTTTAATTGTTTAAATTAGAGAATAAAAAAATATTTTCAATGCTCATCCACTATCTTTAAATACAAATATTTGTTATATTTCTCATTTTAACTAATTTAATAATATTATATTATCATATAAAATTAATATTTTAAAATTTATTAAAAAATTTGTAACATACCCATAGTGAACCAACTAATGGAAAGCGACACAATATGGGGTATAATTTTAGAGCCTTTAAATTCGGACCACTTCATCTTTCAAACTTCTCTCTATCCTCAAAACGGCGCCGAGCTTTTCCCTCGCTACGGTCCAAGCCATGAGCCTGCTTAAATGTAAATAACTTTCGAAAAGGTGATTTCTTTTTTAAATTTCTTTGTTGAGGTGAATGATTGAAAGTATTTAATAATGTTCATGAGTCTAATTAGCCTATGAAATCCAAGAATAAACCCAATTGACAAGATATAAAATAAACTGGCCCACACTGTTACTTCTGCCTTTAGTCCATGTATAGAACCCAAGAGTGAAATATTTTATTTGTTTTCAATATTCAGCGCCGAAAAAAACACATGGACAAATACATAAAGTCATTTGTATACTATTCTATTTTTATTTTTAATAAGAAACGATATCTAAGCATTAAAAGACGTTATAACCTTTGTCAATGACATAATAAATAATGTTAGTTTAGGTATCATGTTCAATTTTTTATTGAAAATATAATTTCTCCCATACATAGCTAACAAATAGTCAATTTGATTTATCAATATCTATCAATGTAATTAGTTGTGTTGTTATGTTGAATTTATTATCTAAAATATAATTTTTTTTATGTATGTTCAAAGAATATTCAGTTGGACTTATCAAGTATTTCTCAATCAACATAATTAATTGAAGTGTCGTGTTCAATTAGACTTATCAAGTATTTCTCAATCAATGGATGTCACGGGGTATCACGGGTTCCTGTTTGCATAACTATGGGAAGTGTTTGCATGAAAGCCCTAAAACTCATTGTGATGAGTACCACAGAAACCCCAATGTAGTTGGCCCATTGAGAGGACTTGCCAACGAAATGGGCAATGGCCCCTTCCTAATTGAGTAGTTTCCACTTGTGAGGAAGACCAAGAGTTGTTGCTTAGGCCAAAATCTGTGACCAGTAATGTTTTGAAGAGCAGTACTCATTTAGACAACATTGGTGGCCAGAGAGATATCTTTAAAACCTTAGGCAACCATTGAAACTTGAGGCCCATTTCTATTAGTTTTAGAATATTTTTAGCAGACTATCAAAAAATCAATCAGTAGATTATCAAAAGACTCTCAGAGGACTTGCATTCTACTAGTTGACAAAAACTAGAAACCAAAAAATGTTCATCCTATCAGTTTCAGAATACTATCAGAAAATTATCAAAAGATTCTCAAAGGACTTGTGGCCAGACATTTGAAAAAAAATAAAAACCAAAAACCAAAAAAGATTATGCATGTGTTTTGGTTAGACCTACGAGATTACCACCTTCATGGCCAAAGGACCACCATATTCAACTCCTTTCTAGAAGTGTTCCTCCTAACATCAAGTCCTACCACAACCCATTTCAGCAAAAGATCGAGATCAAGATGCTCATTTCAGACATACTGAAGCAAGGCGTTATTCACACTAGTAGCAACCCATATTCTTCCCCAGTTCTCCTTGTCTAGAAAAAAAGATGGGTCATGACACCTCTGCATTTAATTTCATGCACTTAATCACACCATAATCAAGGATAAGTTCCTAATCCCTGTTATTGATGAGATTTTTAAGGAGCCTCAAGGTGCTCATTTTTTCTCTAAGTTAGATCCCTGCTATAGATAACACTAGATCCAACTTCATGAAGATGATATCCCTAAGACAGATTTTCATACGCATGATGGCCACTTTGAGTTTCTGGCCATACCCTTTGGCCTCACGAATTTTCCTTCAACATTCTAGGTATTGATGAATAAAATATTGCATCCCTACCTACAAAAATTCATTTTGGTCTTCTTCGATGATATCCTCATCTATAGTAAAACATGGTTCGAGCATATACAACATCTAGAGCTTGCACTACAACTTCTCTCTCATCATCATCTCTGTGGAAAAGAGTCCAAATGTGCTTTTGGCCAAGATGAAGTGGAGTATCTCGGGTATATTATTTCATCTCAAGGGGTTTAGGTAGATGCCAAAAAAATAGCTACCATGACAAATTGGCCTCATCCTTAGACACTCAAGAGCCTCCATGGAGTTTTGGGGCTGATTAGATACTATCACAAGTTTGTCAAGGACTACAAGAAGATTGTAGCTCCACTAATAGCTATGTTCAAAAATGATGCTTTTACATGGACACAAGTTGTTGAGTGTGCATTTGAAGGATTATAATAAGCTATGTGTACTAAAATTGTTATAGCTATGCCAAATTTTGCCAAGACTTTCATGATCAAGAGTGATGCTTGTGGCATTGGACTTGGTGTTGTTCTCCTCCAAGAAGGATGCCCCATTGCATTTACCAACAAAGCCCTTTCTGACAAGAATTTAGTACTCTCTACTTATGAGAAGGAAATGATGGAAATTTTTCATGTAGTACAAAATTGGAGGGCATACCTACTAAGAAATCATTTTTGCATCAAAACTAAAGTCTAAAATATTTCCTATAATAACAGGTCTCCACCCTATCACAATATAAATAGGTCAACAAACTCATGGATTATGACTATGAGATCACTTACAAGAAGGGTAAGGATACTATTGTGGTTGATGCTCTGTCTCACACATTTACGGACCAAGCTTCCCTTTTAACTATTTATATGCTTATTCTGAATTGGTTGGACATTGTACAACAAGGGTATATCAATGACTCCTCATTATCTTAAATATTCAAAATTTGAGTACTAACCCCTCTGTTGTACTGCATTATTATTAGGATGGTGTTTCTTTATTATATAAGGGTTTTCTGGGGCTTCCTTAGAGCACAAATCTTTAGTAAGTTATATTATATGAACTCCATTCTTCTCCATATGTAGGACACTCTATAAACACATAAAAATTACACAATGATAGTTTTTAATGTCATCTTGACCTGTGGACCCTTGATCGACTTTGCATCTAGTGGACCACCTAGTCCACTAACATTCATTTATATTTCCACTATATGAAACACCCCTCTAAACACATCATTTTCATAACCTTTCCACCTATCTAACTCATGGCCTCTCGACCGTCATCAATTAGGGTAATCATCGATGGTTGGCCTTAATCATTGATGGTTAGGGTCATCAAACTTGCCTTAATCTTTAAAAAAAATTCTAGCCTTTATCTAAGAGCAGCATCCTCCAAAATGGTAACTTGCTTTAAAACCAACTTTTAAAAATTAATGAAAATATGCATCTTTATCCTCACCCAACTTAGTAACTTTCTCTCTCCTTAGCAGTTTTTTGGTATAAAGGTAAGGCTCTTGAAAGATTTTGGGATTGGAAAAATTCATAAGCACATGTTGCCAAAATCTTTTTGCAGGTGTCCACCATTATCAAAATGCTACCTAAATAATTCTCATATGTTGGAGTATTGTTATGCTAGTGGATTTCCTCCAGGGTTCTTCTACCCTCTTCCACATAATTGATAACAATTATTTTCTAATTTGTTTGCAATTCCTTTATTGTTGTTCTAAGTTTTCTACCTTATCAGATCAGATAATATTCTATCCTTCAACCTTCAAGCCTGTATCAAACCCTTAATTGACCAATTTCCCAACCTACAACCCCTTTTCTTAACATTCTTAGAATTTGATAGGCAACCATCATTGATTGCCTAACCTCCACCGATTAGCCTTAACCGTTACCGATTAGCCGTAATCATCACTGGTTGCCCAACCACTGTTGGTTAACCCAACCACTATTAGTTACTTATCTGTAACCAAATCAGCCACCCAACCACTTACCAAACCTCGACCATAATTTTTATTTATGTGTCCATGTTACCCTACAAACCGAAAACAACAACTAGACTAGACATGAATATCTCTCTTAATAATCTAGAATTTATCTTAATGTTGTTTTATCAGTCCACTAGCATTTCATTTGAAAGTATTTAATTATTTAGATTACTTTTGTGTTATGCACCTTTCATTTCTTTTTGTCTAAATTTTCATCATAAAGGGGATTGACAACCATCCTAACAAGTTGTTGCTTTCTTGGATCTAGCACACGCTAGGCAATCCCACCATCTTATTGTCTAACCAACAAGTCTTTTTAGTGATTTTTAATTTCAGGTCTTCTTCCCCATCCAAAGAGGATCTCTTACTTCGTCTAGATATCAATGTGCGTGCATTTTCAACCAGGTACCCTTACATACCCCTTTCTTTCAATTTTTCTTCTATTTTTCAAAACTAAGAAAAATGTTAAAATTTGAGTAAAGCATTCTGGCACGCCCAGTGGGACCTACCATATTTCTTTTCTTAGTTAGCATTATATGCTCTCTCTCTCTCTCTCTCTCTCTCTCTCTCTCTCTCTCTCTCTCTCTCTCTCTCTCTCTCTCTCTCTCTCTCTCTCTCTCTCTCTCTCTCTCTCTCTCTCTCTCTCTCTCTCTCTCTCTCTCTCTCTCTCTCTCTCTCTCTCTCTATTGTTTGCTCATCCAAAAAAATCTAAAACTTCTTTTGGGCCTAAAATGAACCCTACATTCATTTTTTACTTGCTTATCTTCTAGCTCACATAACTTAATTAAGAAGTATCATAATTGAATCGTAGTTTACTTATGTTACATGACCAAACCACTTTCATAACCAAAACATCAAAACATATTTGAGACAAGGCCCAACTAGGATTTCACCACCCAACAGATAACCTTACCCTACTCGGTAATCTCACTTGAATTTCATCACTAAGGGGAGAGCCCACTCCATTCTCTGGCAGAGTATAAGCCCTGGACAGATGGTATATCTTGGCTAAGCGACCTTGCTCAGCTTCATGAATGTGAAGTGTCGGGAGCAAGCCCCTAGTACTAGACCACATACTCGATCCAATAAAATTTTAATTGAGCACCATAACTCAACCTGAAACCATCCTTAGCTTGCCTATCTAGTACCTAATTATCAAGCGAAACTAGCCTCACACATTTTTAACTAAGGTATAAGCCAACACAAGATAAAATTTATCCTAGGAGCTAATGCACTTAGTGTATGCATTGCTTTCCATAATTTTTTCTTATTTTCTCTTTGTTTGAGTTGTGAATAATCGAATGTCTACCATCAACCTTCCATCAAATTAACCTCATTTACCCTCATCTCCATTACCATATTTGAATGGAGATCCTTTCTATAACCTTTTCTCAAGATCCTAGGTTTGGTAGAATCTCATACTACAACCCTCTTTCATATGAGCATTACCTAACATCTCAAGCTAGCTATGATCCTTACCTATAATCAACCCAACTCTACCCATCACCCATCAAACTTCAACCATAATCAACCCCCAAACCATCAACTACCCCCTGAACTAGTTACAATGTTAATGGACTGGATAAGCAAAGTAGAGTTATCTATTTTTGGTACCCATGACCAATCAAACCTTACCTACAACCAATCAAATTTCAACTACTATCAACCAAAAACCTATCAACAACCAACAACCTATCAACATCTACCACATCTATCACCCTAACCTTGTCAAAACATAGGCCATCTACCCCTTCCAGTATGTCAATTACCTCAACCCACTTTATCAACCTTAACCAAACAAATAAATCAACAAACCTATTGACCTATCAATCTATCAACCAACCACTATCAACCTACCTTATCAACTTTATCCAACCAAACAATCATATCAACCTCACCCTACCCATCAAATCCACTTATTCAATCAACCTTACCAAATCAAATTGTTAACTACTAATACATTTTATTTAACCAACCAATTTTATCAAATCAAACCAACCATCAACCAAACCCTTATCAACCAATCCTACCCAACTATCAATCAAACTTACCTGATCAATATAACCTATTCAACTTACCCACTTTATTAACTTTATCCACCTTATCACCTTTATCAACCTTATCAAAACCAACCAACAACTACCAACCAAACCTACCTAACCTATCAAACCCCTCAAACAAAAAAACCTCATCAAATCTACCATTTATCTCAAAAAATCAAGAGCCATTGGTGCACCCTCTTCTTAGGCAGTACACCCTGCTGGGGGAATCATACGCCTTAATCCTTGACAAATTCTTGTAGGGTTCTATCATTAACCTTCCTCCAATAAAATCCATCAATAATTTTCTTCCAAAACCAATTTGGTTTTTAGAGACTAATTTTTGTTCCTATCATCGCACCAATGGACATGGGATAGACAGATGTGGCTATTTTAAGAGGCGCATCTAAAACCTTATTGATCACAAGGAGGTTTCAAAGGAAATTTTGCATGTTCCTTCCAACCTAGCCTTAAATATCATCAAAAAATCAATCATGGAACTTCTTCCTTCATTCATTGTTGAGGAACCATGGTCCAACCCTCAACCAAACCACTTTTCAACCAAGTGGACTCTTTTGATCTTTCCTTTGAAAACACATTCAAGGAACAAACCAACCAACCTATTCCACTCACCTATGTGGAGTCAAATTACCAAAAAATTTCATGCATCCATGTGGAACCAACCAACTAACCTATTCCACTCATCTTTGTGGAACCAACCAGCCAATTGATTCCATGCACCCATGTGGAACCAAAAAACCAGCCTATTCCACTCACCTTTGTGGAACCAAACAACCAACCAATTCCATGCACCCATGTGGAACCAAAAAACCAAAATTTTACACTTACCCATGTGGAGCCAACCAAATAAACTATTCCCCTCACCCATGTGGAACCATTCAACCTTCCTCTTTCACTTACCAATTTTGTGGAACCTACCAACCCATCCTACCATCAACTTAACCAAACCTACTATCAACCTAACCTTACCTATAACCATCCACCAACCAAACCAAACAATCAAACCAATAAACCAACTTGATTATTTATCTTACCTCATTTACCCAATCAAACCAACTTCTACCCCAACCCAATCAATCATAATCAACATACCTTTCCACTCAACCATAACCAACCTACCTAACCAATCAAACCAAAATCAACCCATTATATATATCAAACCTACCCTACGCTACCTAAATCTAACCCAACATCTTTTCCCTAGCCTTGGTGCACTAGAGGAAATCCCACCAGAATGACCACCTGCAAACTTGACCTATTAACCACTAACAACTAACAACCCTTTGAGAGGAGGATGAAGTCATCTTCCCCTTCCTAAAACCTTCTTATTAACCAACACCTTCACCTTGGGATCACTTTCCCATCTTTTGACCATTCATGGAAAGAATAAAACTGGGGAAATTTCCCCTCCATAAGGCTCTGACCATTTATCACCCCCAATCCATACCTTAATAATTAACCCAATGAACCCTTGGTACTTTTGCCTCAAAGGCATTTACCCAACCTATCAAAACTATCCAACAAACCAACCCTATCCAACCTATCCAAATCAATCATATCAACCCAATTCACCTTATAACCTACCTATCAATTTACCTAATCAACCTAACCTAACCTAAACAACCAAAAAATCTTACCCAACCTTGCCCATAATCAATTGAACCTTACATATCACCCGTCGAACCTAAACTATCCAACCAACCTTTCAAACCTTCTCCAACCTATTCAACCAATCCACCTTATCAATCCTACCTAAACAATTAAACTCACTTAACCCAAACCAACCAAATAAATCTATCAAAAAACTAACCTTGAACTCTTGGGGATTAACTTTCTCCTTCATCCAACCAAAATTATTGGAGAATCACCTTCTCCCGCAAACCAAACCTATTTGGAGATTACCCTTCTCCATCAAACTATCACCTAACCAACCTCAACTTTTTATAACTTTGAATCCTTTTCCTCAATTGGTGGTAATCTTCTCACCATTTTCTTATTCTATAATAAACTCAAACCTCTAAAATGAAGGTGTTTATACCTTAGATGTCAGATCCATATATGGTCTAAATATTTTTGTCTTGAAATTCGCTTCCTCTTCTCCTTGAAATGTCATTTGAGTTTCACATTTAATATTGAAGGGGAACATTTAGTTCTTGGTCATCTCAACCTTTGTAATCAACCTATCACTAGGAATTTGGTCTAGAATAGTACACACGCTATCTTTACAAGATACTCTATATCCTTTATTTACAATTTGTCAAACACTATCGAGATTATGTTTCAATCCAGGTACAAATTAGACATCTGAGATGTGTTTTCTTTCACCATGTTTAGTAGAAATATCAATTATGTTTTTTCCATAACTAAAACTTGGTTATCATTCACTAGTTGACTTGTGATTTTACAGAACTATATATTCTTGAAAAAAAATCTCTATTCCCTTTCATATGATTAATACACACATTGTCTAAAAACAAAATATCACTAGAGCTTTCTTCAGCAACATGACATGCTACAAATAAAGACCTAGAATTATTTTCATGTATATTTGAATAATTTACATTATATTTATTGAAACCTTCTTAATTATTTTTGCACTCATATGAACAATGATTAAATTTCATGTAGTAATAAAATTGAATATTCAAATTATCATACTTCTAAGAGTGTTGTTGATACTAGTTACTACTGCTGCATTCTTTGGAGTTGTCAGAATTGAAATTTTGATTTCTCCTCCTAGCTTGATATGAATTAATCATTCCACCTATGTAACTATTATTTATGTTTTTGCCTTTGAAGCTTGACCTTCCTCTACCTTTTTTGAATGATACCTGAGATTTAATTGCATTATCTAAATAAGTATTATTGTTTATATTCATTCTTGACTCCTGTGATAGTAGAGATCCCATCAGGCCATCTATAGATAGTTGTACTAGATCTTCAAATTCTTCAATTACAACAACAATATCATCAAATATACTAGGTATACTTTTGAGAATATTTTCTATAACCTTCTGACCAACAATTTCCTCTCCATGTGATATTATCTAATTAATTATGTTTGTGACTTGACTCAAGAATTAGTCTACGGACTCAGAATCCTTCTTATGCAAATTCTCAAAACTTCTTCTAAGAGTCTATAATTTCACTACATTGATCTTACTTGTACCATAATAAGCAGTTTTGAAAGTATTTTATGCCCTCTTATATCTAATTACCACTACAACCCTAGGGAAATTAGACTCATCCATTGCTTATTGGATTAAAAAAAAGGTTTTACATCCTTTCTCTTATTATCTCTTAGTTGGTCTTTTTCAACTTGTGACAAACCCTGATAGACAACTTAATCTTGAGGTTTAACAAATCCATTCTCTACCAAATCCCAAACATCTTGTTAACAAAAGGTCTTAATTTTAATAGACTAGTGGTTGTGCGAGATTGTTTCTCATTGCCATGCTTGTGATTAGCTTTTCTTGGTTCTTTGTCAATTGACGACTTTGATATATCTAAAACATATTTGCTTGCTTTTCCTTTCACTAAGTTTCCTTCAAATTTTTGTTGTGGTCAGTAGTGGTCATGGGACTTCAACAAATACAAAATCCTCTTTCGATTCCACTTTATTTCATGTGTCGGCTACAAATGAACAGTCACCTATATCTATCCCTTTAATTTTTTTTGGCTACACTAATGAGTGCATTAAAAACCCCAGCGCCTAACCTCCTTTGTTGTCAAAACCTCCACACTTTCTTTTATGCATGAAAATTGAGATTTCATTTATTCAAATCACCCCTACCCAAATATCCCCTCTTAAACAAGTTATTTAGACTTTTGTCTCATTTGCAGCAGGTCTCTGCATTTTGTTTCTCTTTTGGTAGTTTCTCACCATTTTTCTACTGAGTGGGCAATTTTGCTTGGCAGCAGACACTTTTGTGGTAGTGGTTGGTAGATTTACTATGGCAGTTTGTATTTAGCAGTGCTCCTTCTGGCCCACGAGCTGTTCCTCACTCCAACTCTCCCTCGATCTTCCTACTCTGATACCACACTGATGGAGATAAAGGCAAAACAACTAATTGAATGCTACAACATTTACAAACAAAAATTCTTCTTCTATTTCTTATGATTAAAACATATTAAATTTACCTCTCATATATACCGCTCTTAACAAGAATTTTTCTTGATGATTAAAGATCTTCACAGGTCGAAACACCTAAAAACTAACATTGCTTGTTTTCCAAGCTATCGGAAGTTTTTAATGTATGGCGTGACATGCATTCCATCTTATCTATGCATTCCATCCTATCTCCTCAACTACGAAAGTCGCTTCTCATTAAATGGTTATCACTGGGATGTTGGTGGGAGAAGTTAATAGTTTATTCCAACATCTGTCAGCATAATTAACTGAGCTGACATGTTAAATTTAGTATTGAAAATGTAATCTCTGTCTCAAAATAGAGATGAAGATTGTCTAAGGAGAAGACTATGAAAGGACGACCAAAAGCAAAGTCTCTTTGTATATTGCAGGTGCAAATCTCATCCACAAGTGCATTTGTCATCGATGTCGTATGGCTATCGGGCTGCTGAAGTTTCCACGAAGATCACATCCATTTAAAATTCATCAATTATTTTTTTGCATAACCGGTCAACAAGATATGCTATATATATTATCTTGAATTTTCGTGTCGTATCATTGTAAGAATATTTCTTACAATATTCGACAACATTAATTTTTTATTTAATAGAGTAAAAATCAGGGTTTGAAAGGTTTTGTAACTTTTTACAATAGATAAAACATTAAAATTCGATTGAAAAATCTCAACTAACAGTGTATGTTAATTCAAGCATTCAAAGACAACTAAACTATAGTTTAGAAAAAAAATCTTTTTCAATATTTATCAACATAATTTTTTTATTTAATAAAATAAAATACAAGTTTTGAAAAGTTTTGTACCTCTTACTAAAAATAAAATATTAAAGGTCTAATGAAACACCTCATATAAAAATCCAGACACTTAACAAGTAACTAAACTATAATCTATCCCAAACCAAAAAAAGAAAAAAAAAAACTAACCAAAAAGAAATAAATAAAATAAAATATAAAATCTTCCATAAAACTTCTATCTCCATAAAATAACCGCACTACCGCTGCAAAGCAAAGGGTCAAACTGGAAATTATAATTAACTCCAGGCATACCGAAAGAATATTCAACTTAATCCGTCGAAATAGAGACCCAGATTGTGTACGGGAGAAGACCCAGATTGTCTAGTGGAGAAGACCATGAAAGGACTATCCAAACCAAAGTTTATTGGAGTGTATATTTCAAGTGCAAATCTTAGCCACAAGTGTATTTGTCATCGATGCCGTATGGCTGCCGGGCTGCTGAAATTTCCACGACGAACGCATCCATTTATGATTCATTGATTATTTTTTGAAGAACCGGTCAACAAGATATGCTCTATATATATCTTCTTGAATTTTCTTGCCGAGTATAGTTGCAAGAGTGTTTTCCTATGCTAAAGAAGCATTTTTTGAATTCCTAAGCTCTGTAATACTACTTTGAGTGGCTTGTTCATATTATTTTATTATTAGGTTTTACTTTTCGTCTAATTCTTGCCACAGTTTCTATGGAGAACACCGAAGTATTTTTTATTATTGAATTTCAGTTGAATGCCTGATAACACTATTTTATTTTATGTTACAGCTGCCACCATGAACTCAAGTTATGTCTTGTTAGGGATGACGGTTTTTGTTGGTTTATTGATCTCCACATGTTCGCAGCCAAATGGTAAAGTCGTTGTTATTATGTGCTAATTTTACTTCCATACTTCAATTGTTTTACACAAATTTGATATCTGTGCAGGGTTTCTAAATATCAACTGTGGGACTACTGCGAATGATACTGACATTGACGATCTAGTGTGGATTTCAGATTCCCCTTTTATAAAAGATAGGAACGTTTCCTCTTTGCGTCCATCGGGTGACAGTACTCCATTGCAGTATCTCTCGTTAGCCTATTTCCCAAATCTGGCAGCAAATAAATATTGCTATCAGCTCCCTGTAAAGTCTGGTCTACGTTACTTAATAAGAGCTAGTTTTGATGGTGCAGCGTTTGGTCTTGGAATTCCTTTCGCTAATTCATTTCATTTATATATTGGGAGATTCAATTGGACCCGTGTTGATCTGTCCGATTTATATACTACTTATTTCGGTTATTATGAGATCATCATGACAGCCGAAACAGATACACTCCCTTTATGCCTAACACGAAATTCCAAAACAGAACCCTCTCATTATCTCTTCATTTCAACTATTGAGTTGCGACCATTGAAATCTTTCATGTATAACTCTACAGATTTAGAAAAGGAGGCCTTGCTTAAGATAGGTCGTACCAATTTTGGTACATCTGATGACACGGATTTACGGTAAGTTTCCTTACGGCCGAATGAGTTAAACATTAATTAAGGATAACATATTCATAAATTTTATACGGAATTTCCTACTCTCCTTAGTTTTAACTGTTTTATTCTTAACAAATTCTCATCAAACTCAATTTGTTGTAATCGCAGGTTTCCAAATGATCTATACGATCGTATTTGGACACCGTATTATTCATCATCGTCGCCAATAAGAAATCTCAGCATTCAGGCCGAATCATTGGGGGACAAGCTATGGAACCAACCGCCTGTAGATGTTTTACGGACTTCTATTCAAAGCGTCGAAGTGGACAACACAACAATCACAGGTGCATTTGGTGCTTCGAGCCTTACTGCAGGTTCTTATTATGTTGCGCTTTATTTCTGTAATATCAGTAAAAGTATGTCAGGAAACAGCGCCTTCCAAGTCTTTCTTAACGATCACCAAGTTGGAGACACGATTAGTCTTTCATTAGGGGAGTGCCTGACTATAAATTCGAACATAACTCTCCGCACAAGTGATACCGATCTAAATTTGCTGTTAAGTCCTTCCAAGGATCAGAAAATGGACCATTTATAAATGGAGAAGAAGTTTACCAAGTATTGGACATACGGAGTGCGACACACGCTGGAGACGGTAAGTCTGTAACTGTATAAAATGAGCATTGATGAAACATCCATGTATAGCCATTCTATTAAATATTTCCTGTATAAAGGGCAACCTCACCTAGCGTTTGCTCTTAATATTGTTGAACATAGTACTTGCTATTCATAAAATAGCAGAGGTTCTAAATGTCCCAGACGATTGGGCTGAAGGAGATCCATGTTTTCCAAAAGCTCACGGGATAAATTGCAGCAATGATGACCCTCCGCGAGTGATTGTCCTGTAAACATCTCTCTCCGAACTTTTTGCTACTGAATGAATTTGCAGTTCATTGAGTTGTTTTTCCTCATAAAAGCTAGTAATATATATTATTTTCAATTTCTTCCCAGAAATCTAACAAGCACGGGTCTAAAAGGCAACATACTTCCGATGGTAACAACGTTAACTGCATTAGAACAGTTGATAAGATTCATCTACTTCTTGCAGGTTTGAATAGTCTTTGAATTTTGCCTAGTTCAAGTTAAAATGGAAAAAAACCTTTAGTAATGCTGCTGTAACTTTTACCTCTATCTCATATATCCCTTAGACGTAAATAAAAATAATAATTTTCTATTTCTTAATTCTTTATGCTTTTTCTTCGGTTCTTTCACATTCCATATATGCTTTGTATGTAAATATATTCAACTAGCTTTAAATTAATTAGAAACATAACTTAGTTTTACTTTTCACTTTGGGTATTAGTTGTTAGGAAACAATAATTTGTCAGGTTCTATTCCAGACCTCAGCACACTGAATAATCTTCAGATACTGTAAGACATCTCTCTATCTCTTCCCCCTCTCTATTTACTCTGAACGATATAATGATAAAAGCAATTGACAAGGATCTGTTATTTTTATTGTGGAAGTCAATTGCAAGACAATCAATTTAAAGGAGGTATTCCAAGATCATTGGGGAAGCTTTCAAAGTTAAATCAGCTGTAAGTTTCTTAACTACTCTTATCTTTGCTTTGCTTTGTAAAAGAAAAATAATAAATCCATCACTAATAAGTTAGTTTTATATTCGAAAGTTTTTTGCAGGACAATCAGCTGAACCCAACTGTGCCGCCGGGTTTATTTAAACCAGGGTTAGATCTTCGGTATAAGACTTTCCTTTCCTCCTTTGGTCTCCTTATAAATTAAACGGTAGTAGCATCAGTATTAGCATGTAGGTTCCGCTTGTCAACTGATTTTTATGTATCTCGGATAATAATATATTGCTATACGATGATAATTTTGCAAACAGGAATTTTTTTCTCTCTTATATCTTTATGTTTGACTGGATGAGGCAGGGTTGAACCCCAAAGTAATTTTAAAGCGGACAACAAAAGTAACAAAATAAAAGGTTGGATGGTGGGATTTCTGATCAGTGGTTCGGCAATATTTATAGTAATAATGGTCTTTATATCTTTTCTATGGAGACAGAAACGTATATCACAAGTGCAGAACACAAACCGTCCATTGGCAGGTATTTCTATTACCTTTAAAATTCATTTATATAATAAACTAATTGCTCCATCCATTTTCTTATTGGCAAATCTTTTAAATAACTTGTATTACAGGTGATGACAATCAACATGAATATCATAGACTCGCCGTGGAATACACAGAAGAAGATATTAAAATGGCTACTAATAACTATTCGACTACCATTGGTAAGGGCGCCTTTGGATCCGTATACTCCGGTAAACTTTCAGGGTATGATGTCGCTGTCAAAATACTTGCAGCTGACTCCTACCAGGGACAACGAGAGTTCCAAACTGAGGTGCATGTCTCACAAATATTAGATGGCTTATTTATGAATAGGATACTATTTAAGTCTGTTTATTATACCTCAAACTATTCATGTGCAAGTTTTATTCATGTTTTTTTGGTTTAGGTGAATCTCCTATCAAGAATATATCACAAGAATCTTGTGAATCTCATCGGCTATTGCAGACAACCTGTAAGAGCCTTGGTGTATGAATATATGCACCTTGGAGCATTGAAGGATCATCTATATGGTATTATTGATAATCATTTTACTATACTTAAAAATTAAATAGCAAGAAATCATGCTTGTAAAAATAATTATTACGCCTCTTTGTTAATAGGCATGCCCAAATTAGAAAACCCAATTGAGTGGCGTACCAGGATCAACATTGCCCTGCAAGCAGCACAAGGTTTTTAAATTTTTATATGTATTATTAATTTTAAATTTTTAGTAAAAAAACAGTCATTTTTTTGGGTCATAAATATGTATAAATTGAACAGAATTGTTTATACATACCATTGCAGGTTTGCTTTACTTGCATGAGGGTTGTAGCCCTCCAATCATACACAGAGATATAAAGTGTAGTAATATACTTTTGGATAAAAAAATGTCCGCAAAGGTAGCAGACTTTGGTCTGTCCAAGCTGCTCGACAGTTCCAATAGCTATATATCCACAGTTGTCAAGGGCACCCCCGGTTATCTTGATCCTGAGTATTTTATTCTTAACCAGTGCATTTTCTTTGCTTATTAGGCATTCATATGCTTTGCAACTCTGGAGATGGTGGACTGCCTGACTAAAAATTTGAAGTATTTGGAGATACTTTGAAACATCATCATTAACTGAAAAAAGTGGTGTCTATAGTTTTGGAGTAGTTCTATTGGAGATCATCTCTGGTGTACCCCCTAACGAAGGAATAGTTGAATCGGTAATTCACCAAAAGCTCTAAGAAACTTAAATGTTTCCGATCATTAGATTTTCTTTCATCTGGAGTTCAAAGAACCTTCAATGTTTCTGATCTTGATATTTTTTATACTATCAAGAAATGTT
Source organism: Torreya grandis (assembly GCA_037957365.1). NCBI lineage: Eukaryota > Viridiplantae > Streptophyta > Pinopsida > Cupressales > Taxaceae > Torreya > Torreya grandis. The sequence continues at coordinate 560,080 of JARHVA010001826.1, read as the reverse complement.
GTAATTTTTATTATTTTACAGGCACGGAAGCTGCTTGCATGTGGCAGACTAGTCGACCTTATGGATCCTTCATTGGGAAACCGATATAATGCAGCATCTGCATGGAAAGTTGCAGAGATTGCATACACATCCGTGGAATCAAAATCAATTAATAGACCTAAAATGAGCGTAGTTGTGAGGGAACTGGACGAAGCCAAGGAACTTGCGGATGAAGAGAACAGTCAATCTGAACACATTTCCGTTCAATCATTCCATATGACTGACACACCCACAGCGAGGTAACCATGAAATTATGGGTATTTCATATATATATATATATATATATATATATATATATATATATATATATATATATATGCTAAATATTACCTCAGAATTTATTAGATTTCTTTCGAAAATTTGATTCACTCGTAAGAGACATTATAGATGACGCATTTATCACCAATAGAAAAAGCATGCTGAATCCTTTGAAATCTTCTCAAGGTCTTACTTTGGGTTTCATAGCATCCAATCAAGCATCTATAGCCGGACATGGATTTTGAAAATTTAATATGAATTAATATATATATATTTTTCCACTCATGATTCTTATATGGTTTATGATTTGTCAGTGAGATGAATGTAACCTCTAGTAAAACGGACAATTGGGACTATTGTTTTCGTAGAATCTTTTGAGGTTTAAGAATTTATATATGAAATAAGATTGTAGTCAAGGAATTAAATTCAAATTATGTTATCATGTAAATTAAATTTTTAATGTATTATAAAAATGAAGTTGATCTAAAAGATATTTTTTAATCTCTTTTTAATCTTTTGAAATAGTTTACATTTGATTTCTAAATATTGAGATAAGAAGGATTTTTAAAATAGAATTTTGTATATGAATTTAGTAAAAAATGAGTTTTGAGTTCTAAAAATAATTGACGGTGTATTGGTCATAGTAAAAGGTTCAACAAAATCTACATATACAGTTTACAATTTAGAGATTATAAATTTAGTTGCTTATTTTATTTTCATGCAATGAATGAATATGGTTATGTCATGGTTTATAAGAGTGCATATTTTTCCACTAACATGTCTCAATAAAATTACATGGGATACTATGGAAATTATTAGACAAGCAAACCCACAACTTTTTCATGACTCTATAAGAATGCATGTCGTAGAACTTATAATTATGTCTGTGATGGTCCTATCAATCAACCTCATTACATTCTCTTAAGATGACTATCTCAAAATCCTTTGCCCTCATCAACAATAGTGAAGACTTATATTATTATACACCTTCATGTTTTAAAGGCCTATGGGTGGTACACTCTCGTATCAATTAAAAACATAGCAATGCAAATAATATTAAGCAAAATAAATATGTTCTCTAAACTTTGCTCAACTAAAATATTATTATTTTGTTCAAATAATCTTGATAATTAAGTTTATTTAATTATGTTATATATATAATTTTACATGAAAATATAATATTTCTTTAAAATATTGTTTTAAAAAAAAAAAATTTAGATGGCTACAATTTTAATATAATTACAATTGACAAGGATAATCTATTTGTAATATTTATTATTCATAGACTAATAGTATTGATGATTCAAAGAAGAAGTTAAGTTACTATGCATTAAAAGACTTGAATATTTAAATATTATTTTTTATTTTATAATACTTAAATTATTTAATTATAATATTTTTTAAAAATAAAATAAAATAATAAAAATAAATAAATAAAATTATAATAAAATCATTCAATGGAATTATAAAAAGACATGATTCTAATAATAATGTGAGGTTATCTTGTATCATCCAAAATAAAAAATGGAAGTCTCTAAATATGGCAAATAATTAATATCAAAATATTCTCAATCATTTTCCAAAAAAATATAATTTTAGAGATATTTTTTCCACCACATTTTATTTACAAATATGTACTTTCAAAGAGTTAAAACCTGTTTTAAAAAATGATTTAGTTTTTTTTTTAAAAAATTAAATATAATAATTTCTTTTATATTTTTTAATTTTTTTAATATTTTAAAATTTTCAATATTAAAAAAAGTTGTTATACTTTATAAAAGATCAATATTATATTTGAAATTATAATAATGTTTAGACAAATTAATTGTAATATTTCAAGGGAAAAAAAAGGAATTATAAAAATACATGATAATAATGTGACACTATTTTATATAATTAAAAATAATAATTGTGGATGTCCAAATACACAACATGCATCATGACAAATAACTAATGATAAAATATGTTCATTTACACACATATATATATAATTTTAAAAAAATTATTTTCACATTATTTTTTATCATTACTTTCAAGGGTATATATATATAAAAATAAATATAATACAATTTTTTCTTTATCGTGGAGAGTTACACGAATATATACTCTTTAACTTGAGATTGAAATCAAAAGTTCAAATTTGTTCAGTGAATACAATCTCTGTCTAAACCCATCTCGCAGTACCACATCTCGTGTTTTAATAAGTGCTAACATTAAATTTATGGATTTGATTGGCAAGTACTCTTTTAGGTGAACACCGTTCATCCTCAGCTTGGTCAACTTGATTCTTCTCCCCATTTGCATAATTGGAATTGGATGATTTCATTGATTTGTGTAGATTATTCAACTTAACCTACCTAGCATCTCTCCGTCAAAATAGCGACGAAGAATTGTGGATGCCGTATGGCTGCAGGGATGCTAAAATTGCCATGAGGAAATGCATCCATTTAAAATCCATTAATCATTTTTTACAGAACCGGTGAACGCGATATGTTTTATGTATATCATGTTGTATTCTCTCGCGAATATCGTAATAAGTGTCTTTTATTCTCCTACAGAAGTATTTATTTAACAAATGACCTTCACTAATATTATTTAGTGCCTCACGATGAGGAACCTATTTAGTGGACCCACGAGAGTCTTATTTGATAATAAATTTATTAAGAAACAACAAATTTATTAAAAAACGATATATATATATATATATATATATATATATATATATATATATATATATGAGTTTTGTTTTTGTTTTTTGTTTTTTGTTTTTTTTTTTTTTTTTTTTTTAAGATAAATTTTTTAGGAAACTTTATATATTGATGTGTGTAAGAAGGGTGGGGTGAATATAAGATTTTGGGTGTGTGCATTTTATTGATTTGTATGATTTTAGACATATATCATTTATGAACATATAAGAATGATGGTATAGAAATTATTTTATATCTAAAATGTATATATAAGAATGATGGTATGTAATTTATTTTATATAGAAAATGTTGATTGACATGAAGAATTATTATTATTATTATTATTATTATTATTATTATTATTATTATTATTATTATTATTATTATTATTATTATTATTATTATTATAAATTAGTGATTACTTTGGTCATATTATAAAAATAATATGATATATCTAGTTTATATGATGATGATGATGATGATGATGATGATGATGATGATGATGATGATGATGATGATGATGATGATGATGATGATGAAGAAGAATTAATAAGGGTTTGGATAATTTTCTTCAAGGTATTAATTGAGTTGACTCAATAATAATAACAATAAATTTAGAGGAAATCATTACTCTATTAATAATCTAGAATATTAGTTTTGTACGTAAAGACATGAATAAAAAGGTGAACAATCACCCACTTGTGAATGAGACAAGATAGGGGAAAATAAATAAATCACTAAAAAGTAGAATGCAATGATCAATAAGCACATTAATGAAAAGTGAATTGACATATGTTTTGTGAAACACCAAAGTTCATAGGTGGTTGGATATTTAATGGGGACAATCCCATTTTATGTCTTTGATCAAACTTGAGTGAATCGAAAATTGATTTATTATAGTGATAGTAAATAAAAACTAAATAGAAAGGAGGGTAAGGCACACCACATTTTAAAATATATGCAAACCTTTTATGATAATAATTATTTAATTATTTAATTTTGTTAAAAGAGGAATCATGAAAGAGAAATGGGTTAATCAATTTGTAGTTTAGGAAGAATAAGAAAAGAGGAAATTTGGGGACATCTAAAATTTATAAATTAGATTATGTAGGCAACTTTTAATATCACAATGTTCGTTATGGTAATTTTTATTTATTATTTATGTGAGCATTTTTCCATTTTGTAGGATAAGATTGAGTTTTAAAATTTATGGATCTTGTTTTATTTTTTCAATTTAATTTTATAAAATATTTTCTTTTGTAACAACAACTGGATATTCTTAATTATTTGCATGCTTATTCTTCTTCTTCTTATGTTGTTTTTCATCCTATATGTGATTCATTATATTGGGTAAAAAGTAAAATAATTTAGATTTTCTTAAAAGTGTATTCACATTCATAAGATTCATTATTATATTGCTACATAGCTTGAGGCATTTATCAAGGCAATGAGAAGAGCATAAATTTGATGGCTAATGTTTAGGGTTATTTGACCCTTATTGTATGTAAATCTCATGTATGTTGATGCCACTTGATGGTTGAAGCCACCATGGAACTCAATAAATATACTGCGTACATGGTTTCATGACATATGACAACACTTGTATTTCAAATAGCTTTGGGTTTGATCCCTATACAATTTTGATATATTTTTCTATTTGTTAAATGTTTTAATGATAGTTCATGTTATTTACAAAAGTTGTTTGTATTATATTGGCAACCTTTTTATTGGTTTATTTAAATTTGTATTGATTTCTCTTATTTTTCATCTTGGGTTGATTACTATTTCTTGCTTGAAACTTTGTGCAATCTCTCCCCTTCAATTATCTTTGTCTGATCTCTCTCCTTCAATGCTTACTTGTTATAGGTAAATCATGAGAATGAGCAATTGAAAAAATGATGAGGCATCAATTTAGTGCAAATTTATGAATAACATTGATTTGGGTTTCATAGTGAATACATTAATAGAGTATAAACATTCCTCATTACCCCTTATGGAAATGTGCACTTGTTGTGCAAGTATCAGGGTGCATCACGGCATCCAACCACTTCTCGATGGTATAAATAATGGATTTTATTAAATCAAGAAAGTAAGCCCCTAGAAACATTGTCCACACATTCTAACTTTTATCTCTGTATTATTTTTTAAATGAAATATCTTAAGTTATGATGGAATTGATTTATAATTGTGACAAAATTATTTTTTGTAGTTTAAATTGTTATAAATTTCCTTATTTATATTGATAGTAAAATATTAATACATAAGAAAGAAAAAAATATATTTTAAATAATATTAATGATATGATCTATGATAACAGTTGATTTACTTTACTCTACTCCATTATATGAAGTACACACATTATTTAGTAGGGGAAACAATTAAAGTAAAGATTAAATAAATCCATATTAAAAGTGGTAAATGATAGATTCTCTTAAAGGAATAAAACCTAATAGATCCGCTTCCATTATTTTCAGCCATTTTTTAATATGTCCTTACACTATATAAGACATTACGAATGATATTATTAGACTTGAAGATTGTGTGTTGTGGGTATGCTCATTAACAATAAAAAGTAAATAAATTGACACCTTTTTGAATTTTATTTTATACATTTAGATGTATTTACGTATATATATTATGATGATATGTGGCTATGTTTTTTTAAATATCCTAATGCTACTATGAACCCTGATAGGACTCATAGTAAAATATGACAACCCCTATCACTTGTGAGGAGATCATAGTTATCTCCTTTGATAATTATAGAGTTTCTATGCAAGAATGGTTGCAGTTCAAATGTTAGACTACGTGAGGTTTAAGGATTGAGACATTCCTTAGATCATGATAATTCATATATGCATAATGTCACATTCAAATTGATCATGAAGGAGAAATCTATTTTTGAGTTGATGTAGTTTTGAGATTTTCTATCTACTTTTATGGTTTCTTAGGAATAATAAAGTTCACATGGCCAATTAATAGACTTCAAAATTTAGGATCATGGGATCATGTCACATGATGTAAATCCTTTTTCTCAAAGTAATTTAAGGACCAAAATATTTAACTATACTTTGTAAACATTGTGTGAACCGCTTAGGGTCCATAAGTTTTTGAATTCATCACCCAAGGACAAAACCTAAGTAAATTAATGTATAATAAATAAATTTCCAACTAGTTGATGTAAATTAAAGACTATAAAAAATTAATGTTATTTATAAGACGATTAACCTGATAATTATATATTAAATTTTTATATTTTGTGACTACATTTTTACCCTTTTTATAAGGTGAATTTTTTTTATGATGATGACACATATCACATATATATACATCATGCATTCAAATTTTCCTCACATAAGTTTTAAGTAAGGTTTACTTGTATTTGGTACTTAATACACTATAATTTGAAATTTGGTTAATGAATGAATGGCCAAAGTGGTAGCATTATTATGAAATATTACAAACTAATATTTTATTTTATTTTGTGATGATTAAGGGATATTTTTTTTATCATGCCACTTGGTATAAATCCCACTATATGGAGTATTCACTTTTTTTTAACACTATGTGGTCTATTTGTATCCCATGATTTTGTGAACTTATTCAAGATACCATGAGTCATCTTAATTGAACACAAAACCCATGCTTAGTATGCTAAAATGTTTCTACTTTTGATGGTTTAAATAATTTAATTTGATCCTTTGTAGCAATCTAGTGAGCCAAGTGTATATCAAGGGAACATGCCACTTTAATTGTGACTGATAGTTATAAAGTAGCCCAAACTTATACTAAGGTAAACATAATTGAACTAGAGCATATATAAAATCAAATTATGAGTTCAATGCATTCGCAATGTCCATGAGAATAAAAAAATATCAAAATTTAACCTTACAATTCCATGACCTAAATAATGCATGATGGATACATTTTGATAGCGGAGGTTCCTCCATTGATGTAGGTCATGCGTAAATATATTATATAATAAATTTTAAGGATTAAAACCCATATGGATTGGGTAAAAATTATACAAATAATGTTTATTTTGATGCCACATAGAATAATATGATCATTTTAGGGTGACTTGGTGGTCACATGAGAATGATGGACCCACTACCCTATTCACCTCAAACACAAACATGATTGTTATTAAATTAAATGTGGTACTCTAATAGTATGTAATCATATATGATAATTTAATAAACCCCATGCTTATGTTGATTTTGTATACATATGACCTTTATCAATAATGATGACACTCATGTGATTTACTGAGGTTTTATAATGTCTTTAATCATGACACACATCACTATTATATAGTCTAAAACTTTTCCTTGCCTCAAATAAGTCTCTAACAAGTTTTGTGTGATTGCATATATGTTGGAGTATTGGTTATAATTTATTTTAGGATCTCATCCATGAGGAAGTAACATATAGGTGGCTCTGATAATTTATTTTATGGAAGCCATTTAGATACAATGTCATTGTAACGACCATGTTCATATAAATATAATATGGTATGTGCATTTCATTCCATATATAATTGGTGACTCCTTTATGCGGCATAGTGGCCACCTAGATTTATGGAGACACTATAAT
>JARHVA010001826.1:527500-542500 GCA_037957365.1 Torreya grandis | reverse complement strand
TGTAGTTGTGGATAGGGGATCTAGTGAAGGATAAACTTATACAACACAACCTATGGAATCACACAAATATTAGATTGAATATGAAAGATTTCTCATAACTCTTTACCCAAGATCTCACTAATAAGTCATTGCTACATCCATGGAAGCTTCAACATATATATATATATATATATATATATATATATATATATATATATATATATATATATTCTATTATATGATCTATCAAATAGTTTAGAATAGATATGTATAAATGGCTAAAGGATAGGAGAATCCTAACCACCCCATGCATGTGGGATAAACATATCGAAAGGAAATAACACCTAAGTAAAATAAGGAGTAGGAAAGTAATATCTTAAATCAACATTCCCCCTTAAGTGTACCTTAAGTGGTTACAATAAAATATGTAGTATGAAGTGACATGTCCTTGAAAGTGCTAATCCATATTATTGAAGTATATAGATGCCAACTTACTATAATCGTTAAGTGAAATTAAGAATTTTATTTAATATGAATATCACTGAATATGACACTAAACTCTAAATACTAGGTATATTGATGATGAACCTAAGGAAACATTGCTTGAACTCCCTAAAATAAGATGGTGAGAAGTGATCACAAAGACTAGTGGGGATACCACACTAGTGTCACTAGTTGGGATACCACATTGGTCTCACTATAATAATCACCAAGAAGGCCATGGAGACAAGTAAAAAATACTCATATGGGTTATGACAAAAAAAGTTCTTAATAAGATACCCATGTACAAAGTATGAATCCATAAAATACTCAAAAAAGTGAAACATATACAAATAAATCTCATAAAGTGGATAAAAGGATAAAAAGTGAGGGAAAAAATCCCACCCCCGCTAAAGAGAGAAAATAAGAAGAGAGAGATATAAGGAACCCCCCCAAAGATGATGTTGAATTATTGCACACTCTAAGTACTCAAAAATTACAAATAAACTCAATTTGTGTGAGTTGTCTGAATCCACTACTTAATCATAAAAATAATAGATACTAGGCTTCACTAGAATAGATTGGATCAAGAAGACTAATAGTGGTGTCAAAAGTATGAAATATTACTACATGTGCAAGGAATGCTCAACACCTAAGTGGAATCTACAACACACCCCCCATACGGTTGACTAGGTAGAGTGATGACAAAAAAAAGTTGTGGTCTGTTGTAGTCCAAATCCACTATTCAAAAATCAAACAAGCTAAAACTGTATGCACTAGAATAGCTCCATATGCTATGGGACTATATTAACCATAAAAAAGATGTTGTAAAAGATATAGATAAGGTATTTTAAAAAGGATGGCTCTGGTAGTGATGGAAGAGACTTGAGAAACTGAAGAAGTGAAAAGGTGCCTAGAATAGAGCACACAAACACATAAATGTAGATAAATATGATCAACAACCGGCCACCACCCCCCCCCCCCCGGCACCCGCCCTAGTGCACTTTGCATTATCTCACATGCATTTTTGGCTAAGTCTGATGTCCTTTACATTTGCTTTTATAGGTTGTCTTTTTTGGGTAGTTGATCATTTCAAGTGTGTTTTTGCATACATGATGGATTTTTTTCCATTTTACATACTCTTTCATCAGCCTACGACATGCTCTATTCTATTTTGCATATTGGTACTTTGACACACTTGTATTTTGTATCATGTCTCCTTCAAAGATCCTTTCTTAGCTCCTTGCCTTCTTTTATGGAGACAATTTTTCACTCCCTTCTTTTTAGAGTAACCGTCATGATTTTTGATGGATTCTATGATAGGTTGATAGTATCTTTTTTTAATCTATTCTAGGAATACCTAATATCTTCCTTGTTTTCTTGTACTTACACTCATTTTTAAAGTGCAATGGGGGGTTTGTTGATTCATCTTTGTCTACCTTCATGTGTTTATGTGCTCTATTCTAAATTAAAAATGGAATAAAAATTATTTTATTTACACAAATCATGAATTAAAACTTTCATATACTTAATATCCAGTTACAAAAATTAAAATCTAAATGTAGAATTACAACAATGCCCAATAAGATGCATTAATATATATATATATATATATATGACTTGAATAAATATCTTCTTACCTTTGCTCTCTCTCTCTCTCTCTCTCTCTCTCTCTCTCTCTCTCTCTCTCTCTCTCTCTCTCTCTCTCTCTCTCTCTCTCTCTCTCTCTCTCTCTCTCTCTCTCTCTCTCTCTCTCTCTCTCTCTCTCCACCCAAATGTATGGGTATGTTTATATAGATACATGATCCAACTAGTTAACATCATGTTCTTAACTAACTCACCTATTCATCCCCTAATCATAAAATAATTAATATGGTCCAAATGCCCAAAACACATCACTACATGATAATTAATCATAACACATCCCTATGTGACATTTAATTAACTCGATGCACAAGAAATAATAAATATTAGGAATATAAAATGATAATATGAGGATGACTTATGTTAGGGAGAAGATTTGGACTAGGGTTTGTGACTATATGATGGTAGCAGAAGCCCAATTAAATCGTAGATCTGGTTTTAATGATGATGCTTTTGCATCAATTTTTAAGGAATATCCAAATCCTAATGCTATAATAGGATTGTATCATGTTTGAGTTACTAAGGCGGCTCAAAATATAGATTAGAATGCAGAAGCAAAGGTAGGGATGTTACTCTAAAGTCCCTCCTACACTCAAACAACTTTTAGAAATAGGTAGGCTGGGAATACATTAGTCCTACCCAATATTAATCCTTAAATCATTTTTAAATGGTATTAGTTAATGGAAACATTAGATAGAGAAAATGGATTTTTATTCAAGAAATGATCTACTACTTCTCCACTCTTTGGCCTTCCCTTCCTGATCTACATAGTTGGATGATAGAAAAGTGGAAGCCTTTGATGGAAGGTAACCTTTGATTTTTCCTTTGAGCCAAAGCTTTTGTTGTTCTTATTTTTAATTTGTTAAATTATAGAATTAAAACATTTTAGGATTCCATGTAGTCATGTGATCAAAAATTTATATTATTCAAGACATGGTTTGTGGCTTTTGACTCACTCTAGTAGGCCTTTGATGTTAGACAATTTTGGGTGAGGCAGCCTCATATATCTCTACAATTTTGGATAAAATTTTGTTTCAAACATTAGAAACTCTTTGGGTTAATTTGTTTTATTATATTCAAGTACTGAATGTAATAATCATCCTAATTCTGTTTGCATGTTATTTAATATGAAGGTTGGTGTAGATCTTCCTAAGAATATTGAATTGAAGGTTCATGATCATATTTGGAAACAAACTCTAGATTATGAGAGCTTGCCTTTTCAATGTCAAAAATATTTTAAAATAGGGAACTTGACCTCAACATGTAACTTTATTAACCGTAAAAAATGGGTTTCATAGTGGAAGGATTCCCTCCTTGAGCATAATGTTGTTGGAATTGATATTGAAAGTAGTGATTCTTAAGAGTATTTTAACTTCGAAGACTTTGAGAGGGAGGCTTCAGACTCAACTCTACAAATTTTTAAACTTACTATCTCTATTGAGGTGCAACTAGAGATTGAAATACATTTTTCAAGGGTATAATCTAAGGATGTTACAACAACTATTCTTTCAAAAGATAAATCTCAACCCTTTAATTCAATTAAAATATCTATAACCTTATCCATAGAGTCTATGAAAGCTGAGGGGAGTGGATTGAAGTTCAAAAAAATAATAAAGGAAAAATAGTTATAGTCCAAAAATCTTCAAGTATGGCCCTTTCCTTAAGAGGGCCTTAGTTTTGTTGAGGATGAGTAGAAGATTCACGGATATTGGTTGGAAGGTTGTTTTATTAGTTTGTTTTTTATTTATTAGTTTTTATTTATGTTATGCTAGTAGAGGCATCTAATGTGAACTTTAAAAAAAATTCTCTCCTTTTTTTAAGCTTATGTGACCTTTAAAATCTTATGTTTTACCCTATCAAATAAAAACTAAATTGTTAGGGAGTTTAAATGAACCTTCTTTCATATGTAATATAGCCTTCTCCCATGTGATGTTTCAAATTCCATTCAATTACATCCTTTATCTTGTTGGGTACTCACCAAATTTAAATATCACACTCTACTTTCAAATCGTTGTAAAATTATTGTGCATTAAAGAGAATGCACATATATCACACTTCAAAAGCCAAATTCATATCATTTATAGATTGAGTGTGGGTGTAGAAATTAATGTGCAAGGTTCACAAAACCTTCCCAATCACATATATAAATGCCAACACTTCTTCACAAGATATCATAATATTTTCAAGACAAAGTTGGACACTAGTTATCTAGAATCACAAGTCTTTACTTTCACATAGTTACATGGAACTTCTGACTCAATTCACAAACTTCACGAAGACTCAAACAATATTGAAAAAAACTTTCCAAGTTACTTAAAACTCAAGTCCTTCTTTAACCATTCCAATTTATGTTCACTAAAAGCATTGAACATAAGTATGTTTCTATGTGTATAAATGCTGGGCAACACACTTTACTATAATTTGACACAAACATATAATTTCACACAACACTATAAATTTCTTATTTCCAATCTAAGTATTTTTTTTATCAAATATTTCTTGTGAACCTAAATACTCTTGCATCACATTATCAATATATTTTGATGCACATTTTTTATAATTTTATTATTGTATTTATTGTATGCATATCATATATGTAATGTGTACCCATTCTAGGCAGTTAGTGTAGTTTTTTGAGCACTCGTGTTCCCTCCACATAAGAGACCTAGTACAACTAAGTGTTAATAAGCATCTACTCCTTTTCATATTCATATTTTATATAATGCCTTGATAAGCTTTGTTGACTATCTCTTCCTTAATATCCATGTTGAGTTGAATATGGGCTTGCCATGGTTTCTCCTTTTCATTTATTTTTCCATATGAAAGGTGGGATTAATCTAAGGAAATACATGTCTGAAGAGAATAACTCTCCTAAAATGGTGACGAAGGCATACCACCTTCCATGCTCACTAAGTTCAATTTCAGTGCCCATTAATTCTACACCATTGTCTTCATAGATGGATAAAATATTTCCATCACAATTGTTCCCAAGAAAGGCTCTGTCAAATTCACACATGTTGCTTGTATTATATATTTAAAACTTAGTTGCTCATCTCATCTTCATGTGATGAATGAACATGGATATGTCATGTCTTGTAATAGTGCATGATTTTCCTTTTACATGTGTCAATAATGCTACATACGCTGTTATGTAAATTAATTGACATGCAAATCCATTACTTTCTCTTTCCTCTCTAAGAATGCGTGTCCTAGAGCTTATAATTACATTCTCTTGACATAATTATCTCATCAACATATGCCCTCATTGACAATAGTGGATATTTATTTTATTTTACACCTTCAATTTTTTAATACCCATGGGCATTACACTCACATAGCTTTTAAGAACAAAACAACCTATGAAACAATAGTTGTAAGTTTGAAATCCTATTTTTTGTGGCAACATATGCTTTATTTATAAGTATATTACCAAATATACAAAAAAGTTTGATATGTATTTCAGTTGAAATGAAACATTTAAATAATGCTAAGCTGAATGAGGATGTTTTTTAGGATATGGTCAACTAGAATCTTATTATTTTGTTTGGTTTATCTGGGCAATTAATTGCTAATTTTGTTGTGTTAGATCTGTAATTTTCTATGATAAAACTATATTTTTGTAAGAATTTATTTTGTGTTTCATATTAGACGACTGTAATTGGGAAATAAAATATCTTGATGATGTAACTACAATTAATGAGAACAATATCTTTATAATATTTATTAATTAGATACTAATAAACCTCAAAAGTCAAATATGAAAAAATACTAAATCTTCAAAGAATTCAATAATATTTTCTCAAAAAATAATTACGTAAATAAAATTATAAAAATACAAAATATCAATGATAATGCAAACTTATTTTATATAGTTAACAATAAAAATTGTGAGTCTCCACATACATGGTTCATCATGTCAAACAACTAATGACAAAACTTTCATATTCATTTTGGGTAAAAGTCCATTTTCAAAAGCATCATTTCTCTACTCAACATTGTTTTTTATGAACTTATTTTGTGTGGTTAAAAATAAAAATTGTGGGCCTCCTCATATATGATTTTTCATTTAAAAAAAGTAAATAATAAAAAAAATTCTTTTTCATTTTATATAAAAATTCATTTTCAAAAGCATTATTTTTCCACCCTACTTTGTTTTCAGTCCTTTAAGGGATTCAATCCTGTCCTCGAAAATGAAACCTGATATTTTATTTAAATTTTTTTCCAATTAAAGTACTAGTGTTATGAATATGTATTCAACCATTTATTTCAATTGATGTAAGAGTATGAGCATTTCTTCCAACTTTTCATTTAGATGGACTCCCGCAATTTGGCCAGCTGGGTTCTCTACGTCAAACTAGAAACGAAGAATTGTCGGGAGAAGTCCATGAAAGGACGACCAAAAGGAGAGCGTCTAGACGTCGATGCCGTATGGCTGCCGGGCTGCTGAAATTTCCACAAGGAATGCGTCAATTTAAAATTCATCAATTGTCTTGTGCAGAACTGGTCAGCATGATGTGTTCTATGCTGAATTCTATCACCGAGTCACGAATTTTATTACTAAGTTTTGTGTCTCATCCTCTGCTAAAGAAGCATTTTTGAATTCCTAAGCACTGTACTACTACTTTGAGTGACTTGTTCATAGCATTTTATTACTATGTTTTCCTTTATATCTAATTATAGCAGCTATTTTTTATTGCGCCCAGTCAAGTATTTTTTATTATTGAATTTCAGTCGAATGTCTGATAACACCATTTTTTCGGTTGCCACCATGAACTTCACAAGTTTTGTCTTGTTAGGGATGACGGTTTTTGTTGGATTATTGATCTCCACATGTTTGCCGCCAAATGTTAAGGTCGCTGTTATTATGTGCTGTTTTACTTTTATACTGAAATTTTTTTACGCAAATTTGATATCTGTGCAGGGTTTCTAAATATCAACTGTCGGGCTACAGGGAATGAAGCAGACGATGATGGTCTACTGTAGATTTCAGATTCCCCTTTTATAAAAAAATAGCACCGTTTCCTCGTTGCGTCCATCGGGTGACAGCACCCCATTGCAGTATCTCTCGTTAGCCAGCATTGTAGTGTGAGGGGTAATGCCCTAATACTACGCGTATATATGTACATCGAGTAACACTGCATTGCAGTATCTCTGATTAGCCTAGTTTACAAATCTGTCAGCAAATACATATTGCTACCAGCTCCCTGTAAAGTCTGATCTACGCTACCTAGTAAGAGCAACGTTTGATGATCAAGCGTTTGACCTTGGAAATCCTTTGGCTAATTTCTTTGACTTAAATATTGGGAAATTCAAGTGGACCAGAGTCCGTCTGTCCAAATTAGAGAATAGTATTTCAGTTATCAAGAGATCATCACGACAGCTGAAAGAGAAAGATTCCGTATATGTCTATCACCAAATTCGGAAATATAAGCCGCTCGTTATATCTTCATTTCCACTATTGAGTTGCAGCCATTGAAATCCTTCAATTATAATAACAATACGGATTTAGAGAAAGCCTTATTATGGCTAAACTATTAGAAAAAAACCAGAAATACATGCTCTGTTTTCTTCTTATATACTGCTGGATATTATCACAAAAAAAAAATGTTCATTTAATAGCGATGAAATAATACAATAAAATGCAGGTTTTCATTCATATTAATACAAAAACACAACTTTTATGTACTGTCAAAAATACGTTACATATTGCTGTTCTAAACTGTTGTTTTCCTCTATTTCTTTCACAGTTCCTCTGCTCTTCTCATTCTAAGCTGCTGCTATATTCTCTCTTCATTCTATGCTGCTGATATCTTCAATTTCTGATTTTTCTGCCTTCTCTTGCTTTGCTTGAAGCACTATATATAAATGTAAATCTAACTTTCCGGCTAGTTCTAGAATTTTCTAAAGCAGGATTAAAATAACATAAAAAATTTGGATGGTTCGGTGGTTTCCAGACAGTTCTATTATGCTACAACTATAGTCAACAATTCTAGATGTTTAAACAGTTTTCTACATGGTTATGCAAATGGATGGAGTAGTTAGGCTTATTTAATGACAATCTATGCATAGGAGTAGTTTTTGGAAGAAGTTTCCAGCCACTGAAGAAGACAAGATTATATTATTTTTTATTTCCAACACCCTCCCTTAATCTTGAATTCTTAGATCGATAAACCCAAATCTCCTCTTAGTCATTTAAAATCTTCTTTTGATAATACTTTTGTAAATATGTCTACGAGTTGTTCCTTTACCTTGCGAAATTCCAAACTAATTTCTCCACTCTCAACCAGCTCTTTTATAAAGTGATATTTTATAGCTATGTGTTTGCTAAGTATATGGAAAACTAGATTCTTTGATAGAGCTATAGAAGATAGATTATTACAAAATATTGTTGTTTCTTCTTTATGTTCTTTATTTAAATCTTATAAAATTCTTATGATTCAAATAGTTTGACAGAATACTGAATTTGATGCTATATATTTGTCTTCTTTTATGAAGAGTGACACAATAGGTTGTTTCTTAAAGGATCATGAGATAGCCCCAAACTCAATATGAAGAAATATTCATATGTACATTTTATATCATCCATATTAACTGCCCAATCACTATCTGTATAACTAACTAACACAAAATTATTAGATGTTGTGTACAAAATTCCATGACCTTTCGTGTCATTGATATATTTTAAGATTTGTTTTCCTACTTATAAAAGTGCTTCCTTTGGAGTCTCCATGAACCTAGATATTAATCTAAGTACATATTGTTTGGCCTTGTTATTGTTAAATACTTTAAACTTCTAACCAAACTCAAGTATATAATGTTGGATCTACATTGTTACTACAATAATCTTTTCTCAACTTCAAACTTGTTGCTAATGGTGTTGATGTAAGTTTACAATTCAACACTCTAAATCTCTTCAAAATATCTTTTACATATTTAAATCAAAATATGAAAATACCATAATTTATTGTATGTTTAACCTCTATACCAACAAAGTATTTCAGTAATCCTAAATATGTCATTTCAAATTCTTTCTTCATTTATGATCTAAGCTCTTTTATAGACAAATTTTCATTCATAGTAAAAATTAAATCATCACCATATAAGCACACAATTAGAATTTCAACTTGATTATTAGATTTAATGTAAAGTGTCGGTTTGTTGCTACTCTTTCTAAAACCCCATTCATCAACATGTATGAATCAATATGACTCTACCATGCCATAGGAACTTGATTGAGTCCATACAATGCATTCTTTAGCTTATATACTTTTTCATCATGACCTAGGATCTCATAATCTGGGGGCTACTACACATATACTTCCTCATCCAACAGTCCATTTAGGAATGCTAATTTGACATCCAGCTGATGCACTTTCCCCTTATGAAGACCTATTATTGCTAAAATAGTTCTTATTATTTCTATCCTTGTTACAAGAGCTATTATTTTATTCTAGTCTCTTCTAGGTCATTACTTATATCCTTTGATGACTAGTTTTGCCTTGTGTCTTTCAATTTTTCCTTCTATAGTGTTCTTGGTTTTATAAACACACTTTACATCAACAGCATTTTTTCCTCTTGGAAGGTTTACTAAATCATAGTTCTAGTTTTTCTCAATTGCTTTCATTTCTTCATTCATGGCTTCACACCATTTCCTATCTTTTACAACATCTTCAAAATGAATAGGATCAACATTAAAAATAAAGTAAAACTTACAAATTCTTTATCTTCTTCATAACTGGATGCCTTATAGATCTCCATCAAGAATGTTGTTTTCCTTGAAGTATCCCATGAGTGATGCGTCATAGGTGATGACATATACTTTTATCCTATGTTGGAAGTAGTAGATTGAGATATAACTTGTTAGCAATGCCTTATGGGTGATGGAGGTGTGTTTTAAGTGATACCTTGAGTTCTAAGATTATTATTATTGCTTGAAACATCTATAGGCGGTATTACCAATGAAATAGGACTCCACTTGGGCATTGGAGTTGAATCATTATTTTCATCCCACACTGCATATTCATAAAAAAGACATCTCTACTGATTATTATTTCTTTTGTGACTATATTACATAACCTATAGGCTTTTGATTACTCACTATATCCAATAAAATGCATTTCTCTCCTCTATCATCTAATTTATTCCTTCTCTCTTCAGGCACATGTGTATATGTTACACAACTGAAAACTTTTAAATTTTCAACATTTGGCCTTTTCTTACTCCATGCCTTTTGAGGGGTCATATTAAAAACACTTTTTATAGGGAATCTATTTAGTAAATAAACTGCACATGTTATAACTTCAGCTCATAATTTTTTTAATAGTCCTTTAACATTTAACATGCTCTTAGCATTTTTCTTAAATAGTTCTTTTTTTCCTTTATGCAACACTATTTTGTTGTGGTGTATACCTAGTGGTAAATTATTTCTTAATTCC
This sequence comes from Torreya grandis, assembly GCA_037957365.1. Classification (NCBI taxonomy): domain Eukaryota; kingdom Viridiplantae; phylum Streptophyta; class Pinopsida; order Cupressales; family Taxaceae; genus Torreya; species Torreya grandis. The sequence goes on along the minus strand of JARHVA010001826.1, from coordinate 531,962 downwards.
ATTTTCTTTTCAACAATTTAAAAATTCATTTGAGATATATTCCCCCTATTAGTTCTAAGGACCTTTACATAGTGTCCACATTATTTTTTAACTAGGTCCTTGAATTGCTTGAAGATCCCAAAAGCCTCAGATTTATGCTTTAAAAAATAAGCCCATGTTTTCCTACTAAAATCATCTATGAAAGTTACGAAATACGAATTTTTGTTGAGATAAAGGGTTTTCATAGGACCACATAAATCTAAATGAATCAATTCAAGTGGAGTTCTTTCTCTCCATGGTTTACCAGTGGGATCGACATATATATGATGTTTTCCCAAAATTTACCCTTCACAAAATTTATGAGGATATGATGCAGAGCATCATACACATCTCTTCATTTTCTTTATCTACTTGTTTGCTTCCTTGGTCTTGAATAGCTAAAAGACTCCTTATGAAGGCCAAATACATTTGAATGAATTATTATATGGATTGTTGTCTATCTTGTATCACTTTTCCTTCTCTATCCACTCACTTATGTCAACTCAGTCTCCCTATTTCACTTCTCAAGCTTCTTTTTTGTACTTGTTCTCTACTAGCCTTATTTTGGTGAGGATTCCCCTTTTCTGACAATTTTACCAAAGCTTATATGAAAATCAAACTAGTTTCAAGGACCCATTTAGACCGTTTTCCAATATAAAAAGTTTCATTTTTAAAATATTTACACAAACCCGCTTTCATCTTACACTCAAACATCCTTTAGCCCTTAATTAGGCCTATGTAAGTGCTTAGTCTCTGATTTCATATATTTACGAACCAAAAAACTCTAAAATACTTTTATTTCTCTAGTGTACCTTAACTTAATCAAGACTACAAAATTTTAGTAGGTTTGGCTGGATACAACTCCCACAATCTCAATGTCCATCTACTAGACCTCGACTTAGGTCTTGCAAGTCTACCTATGGCCAAGGGTCTCTTAAATTCTTTAACTTAGTTTTGATGCACTCTCAAACCTTTTTCTCACCTCCTTGAGGTCTTCCCCACCTATCACAACCTTCTTACACTTATATTCAAGCTTAATGAGACTCTTAAACACTTGTTTCACCATGAACGTATGATTGTACAGTCCATACACAATCCTTACCTAGTGCAATACAAGGAAGATTTGATTTAGAGACATAAATGGTTCAAGGTAAAACTATTAGGTTCTTTACACTTTTCATAAATAGTTATTTGACACCAATTATCCTATTGGTTTCCCCAATTCCTCTAACACCAAGAAATCCAAACTTCTAGACCATAATGTCCTGTTTAGATCTGGAGGCTTAATTATTGCTCTAAGACGTCAAACCTTAAACTATTAGGTTTTAAATACAAGTGAGACTTATAAAAAAATTTTACACTCATTTCAAATGTGATCCAACCTTCATATGTAGTTTGAGACTCAATTCTAAGACAAACATGGTCAAACTTCACTAGTTCTGCCCACATCAATGACAACTTATAGGTTTGGAATACACAGTCAGGTATAAGTCATCCTAATGAGGTCATTTTAACTCTAAATCACTTTAATTTACCTTTAAAAAATGTACACCAACTAATTACATGCTTTTTCAGATAATGAGGGGATAGAACTCTAGAAAATGGCATTTTCCCACTATCTAGGGTTTCTAGGTAGACTCAAAGCCTGAGAGTAAAATCTCCAATTCACTTATAATGCATGGAATAAGTAATTAAGAGTATTCATCATCTTTTATAATCCTAAAATGGAGCTCATGTAACCTTTATGATTTGAAATAGTGACTTTGTAAGTAGTTGCATGTGTAATATACAGGGTATCTTGAGCATTTCCAAATTCTAACACAATTAGATAACAAGAGTCACTTAAATGATACCAAAATATCATTTATTATCATAAAAACCATAAGCACAATAATTTACAAAAAAATTGCTTTTTATTTACAAGAAAATGTTACTGACCTGCATCCTATCATCGTAGGTTTCTTACACACACTCCCACTTATACTCTCTTTTCACATATAAATATTTCCTCCTTTATCCTAGGTCCATGTTTGATTGATTTATTTGGTTCCTCACTAAGAGTTACAATACTTATCATGTACATACAAACTTATTTGATCCTAAAATAGGACCAAGATTATTTTTTCATTTGCTCAAGTCAATCCTAGTTTATAGGTCTTGATAACTACATACGCTATTTAGAACAAAGATGATAAATAGGACCTCTAAAAGTTTTAGGAGGCTATTAATAAAATATACCTATGACAACTCATAACCCATTACAATCCATGCCTCTTTTTGTATTTAATATTTCAAATTTCAAATTTGGAAGGAAAACACTCCAAGACTCTTATATGACCTAACACAAGTTTTCAAGGCCTTCATGAGGCTTATGTGGCTAAAACAAACCTAGGACTCTTGAAAAAATGGGATTTAAAAAATTATTGTTATGCTCATGCATTAGGTTGTTTAATTAGAGCCAACATTTCTATCATTTGGTTTTTTAACAAAAAACTCAACCCATTGAAACTCAAGTAGCCAAATCTATGATGCCATAACCTAGGTTGATCTATTGTGCTAGTTTTGAATGAAAATAACAATTCATTTTTCATTCTTAAGGGGAAAATTATGTTTCTTATCATTTTAATAGATGTAATTTGTCTATTACTACCATTTTTATAAAATATAATGCATTCTCCATTATCAAACTAAACCCTATATCCATTTTTAACCAATAATCTAATTCTAATAAGATCATGTTTTAACCCAAGGACATAATATACATCTTGTATTTATTGATTATCACCCTATTTTATATGAATAAATATGCATCCTTTACCCTTGACTGGTACTTCATTGTTGTTACCCATTTTTTCTTTAGATTTTACACTTCCATCAATTTTAGAAAACATTTCCTTGTTTCCACACATATGGTTGCTGCAATCACTATCTAAGTACCAAAAATCATTATTACTTTCTTCTGTTATATTTTAAACAATGAACGTTTCATTCTCTTCATTTTCATTTTCTCTTTCTTTAGTCAAGTTTGCATTATTATGACCCATATCATATAGTCTTTTTTATATTCACTTTCAAAATGTCTAGACCTTTTATAGTAGTGACATGGGATATTTGATTTGTCATACTTATGTGAAGAGATTTTGATCCTTCCTCTTCCATGTGATACTAAATAACTATACCTTCTTTCTTCATGGCTCCTACTAGCTCTTCCTATTTCAAAATATCGTATGCCTCTATAGTTGGCTCTTTTGCCTCTTTTTCTTATTGTAACTTTAGATTTAAAGGCTTGATCAAGAGAAAAGTTAGTTGTTCTATTTAATATTTATTCATGATTTTGTAAACAAATCCATAAATTCATCAACAATCATTCTAGTTAAGTCCTTAAACTCTTCTATTGTTACCAATATAGAATCAAATCTTATAGGAAGACTTTTTAATTTTTTTATATTATTCTTTGATACCTTAATGTATCTTTATTAGATTTAATTTGATTGACTATACTCATATTTTGGGTAAAGAAATTGTTTATAAACTCATAATCCTTCATTTGTAGGTTTTCAAATTCTCTTCTAAATAATTTTAACCTAACTAGCTTTACTTTATTGCTGCCTTCATATGCATATTGAAAAATCTCCCATTCTTGCATGGATCTTGTTTTTTTTGTTGTTAATATTCATGGGAAAATATATTCTTCCATTTATATTTCTATGAATCATAGATACTTGGAATCTTTCTATTTATTCTCATTTAACAAGTTCTTCTCATCTTGTTTGAGTGAATTGTATGCATTCTGATCAATAGGCTTAGCAAAATTATTATAAAAAATCTCTCATAATTATTGAGAAAAAAATAGTCTTAATTTTAATATGCCAAACATCATATTTATTTCCATCAAATAATGTTATTTATGGCCAATTTATATTACTTCCAACCATCACCAAAACTATACAAAACATACAAGTTTGGCTCTAATATCGGTTTGTTAGAATAAATTCAAAAATATATGATATGTTCTTTTCTTATATATAGTTTTATATTATCAAAAAAATAGTGTTCTTAATTTAATAGAGAATAAATAATACAATAAAACATAAATTTTCATTCATATGAATATACAAATATGACTTACATGTACTCTAAAAAAGACATTACATGTTGCTGGTCTAAACTATTATTTTTATCTATTTCTTTCATAGCTCCTCTAATCATCTCATTCTAAGTTGTTTCTATATTCTCTCTTCATTATATGATGTTCTTATATTTAATTTATGTTTTTCCACCTTCTCATACTTTGATTGAATCACTTTATATAAATGTGGATCTAACTTTCCATCTTGTTTTGGAATTTTCTACAACAAGTTTAAAATAAAAAAATACATATGGATGATTCAATGGCTTCTAAATAGTTCTATTATGATACAACCATAGTCAACAATTGTAGATG
>JARHVA010001826.1:470000-522500 GCA_037957365.1 Torreya grandis | reverse complement strand
ATTTCGAGATATTTGATTCCTTGAAATTGTTATGACTGGGTGTTTGTAACTAAGTAGTTGTTGATGAGCTCAGAATATGGCTCATTATTGACATGTTATTTCCCTCAATTCATCTCTCTAAGGATATTATCTTATGGAAATATAAGATTTTTAGATAACTATTACATGGAAAATAGATATTTGTCTTGTTTATATTGAACCAAAGACTAAGCCTTTACTTTGTCATTAATGTTTAATACATAGCATGTTTTAGTGATTTTTGTTGTGAAGAATGCTCAAGAAAAAGACACAGGCAATGTAAAGTGAATGTGCAATTTTGATCTCCATCCAGTAGAACTACGGATTCTACAAGCTTGGTTCTATAGACTCTATAGACTTGGTTCTATGGACTCTGCAGGTTCATTTCTACGAACTCTACAGGATTGTTTCTATGACTCTATAGGCTTGTTTCTATGACTCTATAGGCTTGTTTCTACGGACTCCATAGGCTTGTTTCTACAGACTCCACAGGCTTGTTTTTATGGACTCCATAGGTTCATTCCTATCGACTCTACAAGGTTAATTCTGAGAATTCTGTAAGGACAAATCTACAAATGGGGAAGTTGGTGGCTAGATAGAATAAGTGAGAATCATTCCAGCTAGAATCAAATAAAGAAAATAATTTCCTACTATTTTATAGGATTTGCTTTTGATAAAGTTGTAAATATATTTGATCTTAAGACTATTATAGGATAGGATATCTATTTTATTGGAATAATTAGATCTCTTAGAAATCCAATCTCCTATCTCTAGATGAGTGGATCGATCAAGGAATCCTATTCCTTTGCATCCTATTTTGAGTTGATTATATTAGTATAAAATGTAAGATTTTCATATATTATAGATATTAGGTATCAGATGATAGAGAGTAGATAATAGAGGAATAGATTTGTACAAGCATATTATAGGTTTCAGATAGATTGTAATCATTTCAATTTTATGAATTAATACTTCAATTTCTAGCACTGATTAATCTTTGTTCCTGAGTCTGAGAGGATCAAGGGCCCACTCTTCTTGGAACTAGTAAATGTGTATAGTATTTATGTTATGTTTTACTAATTTATTGTTATAATTAATTAGAATCTTTTTACTCATAAAAAATATAAAAATAAATTCACAGTTCAAAAAAAATCATTTTCTTATTTCAAAGTTATTTCTTTCTAAGCAATGTGTGTTTTCCTTTACAACAAACATGTGAAACAAATTTCCTTTTGTTAGTAAACAAGTGTGATTTTTTTTTTCATGCAAGCGTAAATAGGAGTGTGATCTTTTACTTTCAATAAAAGAGTGGATTGATTTGATTTCTTCCTTTTCATCAAAAGAGTAAATCACATAGTTTAGGACACATTTATTTCTCTTGTCAAAGTTAGAATAGGACAATCAAACACCCCCACAAGCAGCCTTCTAGATATACCATCCCATACCTTACTGCAGATAGCTTTGGACACCGACCTTGGTTGATAAAACATCAATTGAATATTGATTAAATTAGGAGTTAAATGATACTCATCATTTTTGGCACCATTGTTGGGGAATATAAGGTGTGAGTAAGCTAATAATTATTGGTCTAGAGTGAAAAATAGAAACATTGTAAAAACCCATAAAATCCTATAAAAATTCAATAAATTGATGTACCATCCTAGAGATTATAAATGATGATTTATCTCAAAGTTTCCACCAAGAACACAAGTGGACACTCTTTTAACATCTCTGAGTAGTGACCCAGAAGATACAAGTGAAACCTATTTGCAAGAATCTTCTGAAACTTGGATGAAAACCAGGCCATTGCCACAAGCAAGCCCCATATGACAAATTCTTCAAGATCAATCTCTTATAGGATGACACTATTTATAATTTTCCAAGGATGTAGAAGAAGCACTTCAAAAATTTGTAACTGAAGAAAATTTTGAGAATTTTGAACAACCCATAACTAATACCACAAATATTTAGTGGGAAGATCATCTTGGTTTTGAAATATCATCATAATAAGAAATGGCTCTCCAATTAAATCAACAACTTACACAACTAGGAAGGACATTCTCATTTCATATTGTTACAGATCCTAATGATCAAACTCCCATGAAAAATATTTCACCAGTGAATTTGCTAAATTTTTGGGAAAGATCTACAAAAGATCTTGATCAATTCTTGTTTGAGTTTAAGGTGCTATGTCAAACCTATGATTACACAACAGATGGCCAAAAATTAAAACTATTTCCCTCTACACTTAAATATGTAGCTATGAGATGGTTCATGGGTTTACCTGGTGATTCTATTAGAACATGGGATGATATGGAAACATAATTCTTGAACAAATACCAAGATTACTACTAAGTGCAAGAAAGAAAAGAGGATTTCTTTAAAATCAAATAGAATGAGGATGAATCTTTAGAGGATTATTTAAATAGATTCATTTTCACTCATAAAAGAATCAATTATCCACTCACTGAAGACGTTTAGAAATTGGTTTTCTTGAAAGGGTTGGATGAAGACACTAGAGATGCCTTAAATCTAATGGGTGGAAGAGATATAAATAAGTTAGATTTTTATCAGATTTCTGAGCTTTGTACCAACTACTCTCAAACAAAACATGGAATTAGGAAAGGAGGATTTGAAAAATCTAATGAAGTAGGTAAGTTAATGGAAGAATTTTCTAATCTAAAGACAAATATCTTGGTTACACTAAATATTACTTTGGATGGCCTTCAAGATAAGGCAAATGCAATAGAACTTTTAGCAATCTACTGTCCTAAGTGTAGATAGAAACATGCCCTTAAAGACTATCCAGTAAATAGAACCAATGTTTCATCATGTGGGATCTATGATGTAACAGATCATGATACCAAATATTGCACCCTTCTACCTATAATAAAGAATCAAATGAAAACACAAGTTCAGTCCACTGAAGAAATAAATTATATTCAGAGACAAAACTTTATCCCACAAAACCAAGCTTAAGGATAGTTTAATGCAAGAAATCCAGTTAATCCATGGATGGCACCATGGAATATTTTAGTTCCTTCACCATTTTGGAATCAACCCCAAATTCCATTAATTCAAAATCCATGGGAAGGATAAGATTGGATTCCAACACCCCCATGAATGGTGCCACAGCCATAGCAACAATGGGTACCACAGAAATAATGGATGCCTCAGCCATATCAACAATGGAATTAGTAGTGGAACCCATAGTCACAATATACCCAACCAAGAAGACCACTTTAACAGCAAACTATTATGCCACCCTCAGTTATTCAGCAACAAGGACAAATCAATCAACCCTCAATGCCTACACAACCAATAGCAAATCTAACAAATAAACAATCAGTACATATTTATGTTAATGAACAAGAAGATACAATCAATGTTGGATCTATTGAGTGTTTAGACATATATTTGAGATCAGGGAAAACTATGCAAAAACCTCCAGTTCTCATTTCTTAGATACCTGATGAAAATGAAAAGATAGAATCATCTCAATTAAACATTGAAGAGGCCAAAATCAAAATAAGCTCTGAAGCAAAAAAATAAAAAACTACTACCCTAGTAGTTATTTTTCCAAAAAGATTAAGAGAAATTGGTATTAAACCAGAATCAAACTTACTCCAGGAGTTGCAAAAGATAAATATAAAGGTACCCCTTCTACAAGCTATTAGGGATATAACTGAATTAAATAAGATCATCAAAAAAATTTGTATCAAGACACCTGGGAGGAAATTAAAATATCTTGGAACCATTATTGTTGATGGAAAAGTCGTTGATTTATTAGCTAGGAAACTATTAGTTCTAAAATATGCAGATCTGGAAAGCCCAATGATCATAGTTACAATCGAAGGTAAAGAAATTCCTAACATCTTGGTAGATTTGGGATCAACAATAAATGTTATGACACATGATACTCTCCATGCATTATCTCTTATGAGAATGCAACATACAACTACCATTCTTCAAATGGTGGACCAGTCTATAATGAAACTAGAAGGGACTATACAAAATGTTGAAGTATTAATAGAATCTTGGGAGTATCCAGTAGATTTCATGGTTTTTCAACCCAAAGCAAAGAATCTAGGATATCTCATAATCCTAGGTAGACCATGGTTAGCTAATGTAGTAGCATTGATTGATTGTAGGTTAGGAGAGATGACCATTTCTAATGGGATAAAATCCAAATGCATCTCTTTGTATTCTCCTACAAAACCATCAACAAATTGTATATAAGAACTTTGGGTGGATGAATCAGACAACACATTAAATAACATTTACTCATTAGCTATGATCACAGTTTAAAAATACTTGGAAGAACTGAGTGGAGACATATACCCAGAATCTATGAACTCTGACAGTTTGAAAGCGACAGACTCTACCAGTCCAAAAACTATGGATTGTCTTAGTTCAAGATTCTTAGGTCAAATAAAATATTCTGAAACCTCCACTTCTATTTTTTCTATTGTTTCTTTACCATATGATCATGGATTGTTTCAATAAAGTGTGTGGAAATTGGCAGAACAATAGCAAACTCATTTCTTAGATGCATTTCATTATTCTTTAGCAAGACTGATTCCTCCTAGAAAAGATTTTGTTGATAATGTAACTATGTTTCATAATCTACTTCCTCATCCATGTCCTTTGAACTCATTAATTAGTGATTTTAAGAAAATATAATCCAACTACCTAGGTATAAAACCAATCATGGTATTATCTGGAAAGATTTTGAACATCAATAGTTGGTTAACAAATGAAGAGGAAGATCAACTCTTTAAAGTACTAGAAATACATACCAAGGTTTTTGCTTGGGATTATACTAACATGAAGGGAATTCATCCCAGCATATGCACTCATCACATTTACATAGAATCTATCAAACTGGTCAGACAACCACAAAGAAGAATAAATCTAGCATTAAAGGAAATTGTCAAAATAGAAATCTAAAAGGTGCTGGAAGCTGGGTTTATTTACACCATCTCAGATAGCTAGTGGGTTTCACCTATGGTAATTATGCCCAAGAAAAATGTAAAATTAAGGGTATGTGTATATTATAGAGAATTTAACAAAGCAACACTCAGAGATTACTTTCCTTTACCTTTCATTGATCAAGTTCTTGACAACTTGGTAGGGAAGAGATTTTTTCCTTTCCTGGATGGGTTTAGTGGGTATAACCAGATAACGGTAGTAGCTAAAGATTAAGATAAAACCACATTTACCTACCCTTGGATAACTTTTTCCTACTGAATACTTCCATTTGGACTCTGTAATGCTTCAGTAACCTTTCAAAGAGTAGTTCTGGCAATATTCTCTGAGCTTATAAATGATTGTGTTGAAGTATATATTGATGACTTCACTGTTTATGGTGAAACTTATGAATAGGATCTTACCAATTTGTAAAGAGTATTGATTAGATATGAATAATACCAATTATCTTTGAGCCATGAGAAATTTTTATTGATGATGGATGAAGGAATAGTCCTGGGACACCATATTTTTGCAAAAGGCATTGAAGTAGATCTAAAGAAAGTTGAAATAATCTCCAATTTACTCATTCCACAAACACAAACTAAAATTAAGAGTTTTTCTGGGCATGTTATTTACTACAGATGCTTCATAGATAACTTTAGCCAAATATATGCCCCTATGTTTGCCTTTCTTACAAAAGGTAGTACATACGAATGGAGTGATAGTTGTCAGTAAGCCTTTGAGACCATCAAAGTTAAACTTGTTACTACTCTAGTATTGAGAGGACCAGATTGGACTAAGCCATTCCATATATACACAGATGCTTCCAATACAACACTAGGAGAAGTCCTTGGATAAAATGATGAAGAGGGAAACATGTATGCTATTTATTATATTATCAAAAATATGACACCTGTTGAGAGAAATTACACCACAACTGAGAAGGAAATCCTAGCTGTAATCTATGTAATTTACAAATTCAGGCACTATATAATAGGCTATAAGGTATTTATCTATACAGACCATTTAGCTATTAGATATCTTACCAACAAACCAATTGTGGGAGGTAGGATTATTAGATGGATGTTTTTCTTATAAGAATTTGATGTTACTATTATAGACAAGCCAAGGAAGTCTAATGTGGTGGCTGATTTCTTATGAATAAACATTACAGGTGAAGAAGAACCAATGGAAGATGACTTTCTAGAAGAACAACTATTTTCTATTTCACCAAAATCTTTGTGGTTTACTGATATAGCCAATTACCTCACCATAAGGAAGTTTTCTCTACACTTTTCACAAAAAGAAAAGAAATGTTTAATCAAAGAAAGCTCTTCTTTCAAATGGATTAATGGAATGTTATTTAAACTTAGACTTGACCATGTGTTTCGCAAGTGTGTGAAAAATGATGAAGCTTATGATATCATCAGATCTTGTCATGATGAACCAAGAGGAGGTCATTACTCAGCTCAAAGAACCATACATAAAATTTTGGGAGTAGGATACTATTGGCCTCACCTTCATTAGCAAGTAAAAAGATATGTCAGAAACTGTGATGCTTGTCATAGAAATGGATAGCCTACTCTTTCAATAGAGATGCCTCTAAACCCTCATCCTCAATTGATTTTAGAACCATTTGAAAAATGGGGAATTGATTTTATAGGTCCAATGTATCCTCCTTCTAGAGGAAGAGAATATCTCCTAGTATGTATAGACTATGTGACCAAGTGAGCAGAAGTGGAAGCATTAACTCATGCAAGAGAAGAGATGGTAGCTAATTTCTTATATTTCAAAATCATGCAAAGATTTGGTGCTCCAAGAGAGATAGTCTCAGATCAAGGACTGCACTTCATGTCAAACATAATAAAGCACTTCATGCAAGTGTATCAAACTCAACACAGAAAAAAATCTCCATACCATCTGTAGGCTAATGGGCAAGTTGAAGTCACCAATAGAGAACTAGAAACCATTTTAACCAAGGTTGTTAATTCTAGCAGAAAGTATTGGGTAGATAAGGTACCAGAAGCTATTTGGGCCTATAATACTACTTGGAAAACAACAACTAGATTTTCACCTTATGAATTGGTTTATGGTAAGAAGCCTTTATTCTCTATTGAATTTGAATTAAAAACTCTAAAAATAGCTATAGAAATAGGAATTGAATTATAAGAAATACAAAAAGAAAGACTCCTATAGCTTAATCAACTTAATGAAATGCGGATGGAAGCACTACAAAGAACTGAATTGGTATAACATCAAAGAAAAGTTTGGCATGATTCACAAATCAAGCAACAAAAATTTTAGAAAGGAGATTGGGCACTATTGTTTGATTCTAAATTTCAACAGTTTAAAAAAAAATTACAAACGAGATGGTTGGGACCTTATCATATTAAGGAGGTCTATGAAAATGGTTATGTTAAGCTAATACCTATTGATGATAGTAGAAGAGCTCTGTTAGTCAATGGACATAGATTAAATCTCTATTAAAAAACCTCTCAATAAAAAAGTAATTTGTTCAAAAGGTAAAGGATCAAGTAGTTATTATAGAAAGCTCTGCTTCTTCAAATGAACATGCTCCTTGATAATCCTACAGTCTAGTAAACAAAAAAAAATCATCAATAGTGAAAATCCTTCCAAGGACGCTATTGACAATTGCAAAAAGGTCTTTGGCTAGAAAACTAGCAATGGCTGGCCAAAGGGCAAAAAAACAAAAATTTATAAGAAAATCTCATCATGACACTATGATTGGTCATCTCTATGTAATAAACTAATCCATGCAAACTTATTTGTGTAGGACACATGGCGAGCAAAGGATAGCGTCTAAGGTTAAAGTAAGACACATTTTATTTATCTATGTTTAGTTAACTAATTATCTTCAATTTAATTAAGACTTATTCTATAGAGATGACCCAAATTTGAATATTCCAAAATGGATGACATGACACATGCCATAATGAAAAAACAAGCATGCAATCAAGCCGTCAAAGGTGTATGGATGTGTGCAGCTTTGATATAATCAATTGAGTCATCAAGTATCATAATGACATGATGTCATAAAAAGGGGTTTTAAATGAAGTAATGAATCATTTTCATTGTCAATGTGACACATCATCTTTTCACATAACTTGTATCAATGAGACAAAATGGTTGGCACACTTCGTATAAATGTAAAACACCTAACTATATCAAATCATCATATCAAACTATGAACTCATATAGTTGTAGCATTTTGTGTGAACCATTTCATTTCTACAGACTTCAACAGATGCTAGTCTGCAGATCATTCATGATTGTTGCCTACAAATCCTCAATAACGGTTGCCTACCAATTTTGGAAAAAGATTGGTCTACACCTCAATCAGTGACTAAAAAAATAGAGTTGACTATAAATCCGCATAGAAATGGGACAGAAGATAAGATCAGAGCCGAAGGATCTAGAATTTTTTTATAAAGACAAAGCTTATGTGGCAGTGTTTAGAGCCAATGGCTGGCTACCTTTCATTGAAAAGTTCTAGGGTTTTGATGAAATAATGGTAAGTGAATTTATCACTAATCTCACCCCTGAATTTTCAATTGTGAAAGGCATTGTTATTCATGTTACAACTCATGTTATAAGCCAAATTATACAAGTTTTAGAAGAAGGAATGAGAGCTACATGTATAATTTTATTTAGTGATTTAATTAGTCAGTTTAATAGTAATGAGCAAACTGTGACTTTATGTCTGGTAGATTCTAAGAGAAAATAAAAAGGGATTAATAAAAATTCACTTCTTGAACCCTATAAATCTGTTGCCAAGTGGGTACTCAAGTATATAATTTGTGAAGGGAAACACAATCTTTTAGGGGGAGATGCCATGAAAATATTAATACATCTTAAGCATGGGAGACAAAACCCTCAGTAAAAAATTAATATCCCATCTTTCTTATATGGTGCTCTGCAAATTATGTCTACAACCCATAATGCCTCTCTTAGGCATTATGGCCTTATTGATCTCATTATCCAACATCACTTCCTTCAGCAAGGACAAGAGGTCTGGGAGGAATTTGAGAATAGTATAGCACAACAAATTCTAAATTTGCTTGCATAAAAAACCCTAAATTCACCATAAGAACACTCATCTCCACCTACTACATCAACTAAGAAAACAACACCAAAGAAGAAATCACAAACTATAGTCCCAAAAGAAAATCCTTCTTCTTATTCTTCTTGAAGAATCATAAGGTCTCAAATCCTTGAAGTTTTAATGTGTCCACAAGAACCTCATGAATCTGTAGTACAACCAATTCCCTTGTCAGGAAGAAGAAAATTGAGATGAAAGGTTGCTACAGAACCTGAGAAGACCAAGGGATTGATGGTTGAGAAGGAAAGCCAACCAAGTGTACCTCAAAGAGTGACCAAAAGAAGGAGGAGGCTCATTATGACAGATGAAGATGAACAAGAAGCTGTAGACATTTTGGAAAGTCTTAAAATGGTATCTCGTTCCCCCATACATCAAAATATCCCTGCACCTGTAGATATTGAAAAAATTCCTTCTGAAAGGAACTCTCCAATCATAATGGAAGAGCTAATTCTAGAGGAAGAGCCACACACATCAAAGGAATCAAATATGGTGGAACAACCACCTATTCCAATTGAAACTATAAAGGATAAAGGGAAAACTATATGTACCAATGAGAAAGATGAATAATCTAATCTAAATTATCCTATTCTATAGTTAACTTTACAGATTTCTCAAGCTCAAGCTCTTGAATAAAAACAAATGTTGACATTTCTAACTTGATCATTCAATTGCAGAACAAGGATCATCTCCACTCATTGTTGGTGTAGAAATTAGATATAGCATCTACTGATCATGCAACAAAAGTTCACAAATTGGAGGAAATAATAAAAGGAACATGAAAGTGAATAAATAGACCTTTGGATATATATATATATATATATATATATATATATACATATACATACATACACACACACACACACACACATATATACATATATGTATATATATATATATATATATGTATATGTGTGTATATATATGTGTGTATATATACATATATATATATATATATGTATGTATATATATATATATATGTATGTATACATATATATATATATATATGTATGTATGTATGTATACATATATATATATATATATATATATGTATACATATATATATATATATATACATATATATATACATATATATATATATATATGTATACATATATATATATATATGTATACATATATATATATATATGTATGTATACATATATATATATATATATATGTATACATATATATATATATATATATATATATATATATATATGTATGTATATATGTATACATATATATGTATACATATATATGTATGTATACATATATATATGTATACATATATATATATATGTATACATATATATGTATACACATATACACACACACACACAGATATATATATATATATATATATATATATATATATATATATATATATATATATATATATATATATATATATACACATATATATATATACATATATATACATATAAAGATATATATGTACATATATATGTATATATATATGTATGTACATACATATATATATGTATGTACATATATATATATGTATGTACATATATATATATATGTATGTACATATATATATATATATATGTATGTACATATACATATATATATATGTATGTACATATACATATATATATATGTGTACATATACATACATATGCATATATATATATATATATATATATATATATATATATATATATATACATATATACATATATATGTACATATGTACATACATATATATGTACATACATATATATGTACATATATATATACATATATATATACATATATATATACATATGTACATATATATATGTACATATATATATATATATATGTAGATATGTGTGTATATATATATATATATATATATATATATATATATATATATATATATATATATATATATATATATATATATATAAAGTCTGAAGAAGGAAAATAGGAGATTTTAGAGTTTGGTAAACTCTTCCAAAGCACCTGATATTGCACCTCCTCCTCCTAAGGTTTTTTTTTTTTTACCACGGTTGTCAAACAAGTGATCCAAGTATTCCTCCCTTACAAATATGACATCAAATTAAAGAAGAATATTCTATACTTAAATAAAAAAACAAAGATGCAACTTCTTCAAACAAAATCTTGGAGAAAGAAAAGAAAGAATTAGAAACTAAAGTCCAAGATTTAGAAGAAAATTTTTAAGATGCATGAAAATTAGGGGAATCTCTTTTGGCATGTAGGAATCTTTCTCCTGCATACAGTTTGTTTTTATTTGAACAATTTTATAGATGGTATCCTTTGCATATTTTGTCATCTTCCTTACAAAATTTTGTAGCCAACAACATTTTTGAAATTTTTTTATAGTGATGAACTTGATCAGCAGGATTTTCTTTGTGAATTTTATTTGCATGATTTGATTATAGGATACCATGAGCACAATAAATTTTTGATAAACCTTCATGGGGAGAATTTCAACTAAGGGCATTAAATTCTACATTCAAAAATTAAATAGCATGGAAAATCATATTTGAGGACTATACAAATCATGCTAAGACTACAGGATTATGTGTCAGACCAGCCTTTCCTATTCCCAAATTGATCAAACAAAATTTTAACTATGATTTGTTAAATTATGAGATTAAAACACATTATTTATAGGCTCTATATGATTTTGTTGTTTATTTTGATTTGTTTTAAAGATAGAGTTTTGATTCAGTAGTGGTTGCAAGTGTAAATAGATGGGACCAAATTTCAGTGCCTCTTAAAGGACAAGAGGTCATATCCCCAAATAACTTAAGCTAGATTATGAGGAGAGAGTCCTCAATTTTGAAAATCTTAATATAGGTAATAAACTTTGGGGGAGAGATAAAATGGATTGGCATGACATATAGACCCCCTTTGCTAATCATACCTATTCCAAGATGGTAGAATTGGGTTCCATAATTAGAAGAACAATTCAATATATGGAAGCAAATGATTCAAGCACATCATGGATTTACAATCAATTGAGACAAACATATAACAGATGAATTTGATGAATATGATCTGAGTCAGAGTGTGGAAAGCAGAAGCTAGAGCTATGAATGCCAATAAAAATTTGCAATGGAACTTACAAAAGGTAAATTTTAGGGGAGATGATGAGCTCAGAATATGGCTCATTATTGACATGTTATTTCCCTCAATTCATCTCTATAAGGATATTATCTTATGCAAATCTTAGATTTTTAGATAGTTATTAAAAGGAAAATAGATATTTGTCTTTTTTATATAGAACCAAAGACTAAGCATTTACTTTGTCATTAATGTCTAATACATAGAATGTTTTAGTGATTTTTGTTGTGAAGAATGCTCAGGAAAAAGACACAGGAAATATAAAGTGAACATGCAATTTTTATCTTCATCTAGCAGAACTATGGGCTCTACAGGCTTGGTTCTATAGACTCTATAGGCTTGGTTCTATAGACTCTATAGGTTCATTTCTATGGACTCTGTAGGCTTGTTCCTACGGACTCTTCAGGCTTGTTTCTATGGACTCTGTAGGCTTGTTTCTATTGAATCTATAGGCTTATTTCTATAGACTCCATAGGTTCATTCCTACTCACTTTGCAAGGTCAATTCTAAGAATTTTGTAAGGACAAAGCTACAAATGGGGAAGCCAATGGCCAGATAGGATAAGCGAGAATCATTCCAGCTGGAATCAAATAAGGAAAATAACTGCCTATTGTTTTGCAGGATTTTCTTTTGATAAAGTTGTAAATATATTTGATCTTAATACTATTATAGGATAGGATATCTATTTTATTGGAATAATTGGATCTCTTGAAAATCCAATCTCCTATCTTTGGATGAGTGGATTAACCAAGGAATCCTATTCCTTTACATCCTATTTTGTGTTGATTATATTAGTATAAAATGTAAGATTTTCATATATTATAGATATTAGATATCAGATGATAGAGAGTAGATAATAGAGGAAAAGAGTTGTACAAACATATTATAGGTTTCAGACAGATTCTAATCATTTTAATTTTATGAATTAATACTTTAGTTTCCAACACTGATTAATCTTTGTTCCTGAGTCTGAGAGGAGTAAGGACCCACTCTCCTTAGAGCCAAGAACTATGTACGGTATTTTTGTTATGTTTTACTAATTCATTGTTAAAATTAATTTTAATCTTATTACTCATCAAAACCATCAAAATAAATTCACAGTTCAAAAAAAAGCATTTTCTTATTTCAAAGTTATTTCTTTCTAAGCAATGTGTGTTTTCCTTTATAGAAAACGTGTGAAACAAATTTCCTTGTTTTATTAAAGAAGTGTGATTTTATTTTCCATGTAATCGTGAATAGGAATGTGATCTCTTACTTCAGCAAAAGAGTGGATTAATTTAATTTCTCTCTTTTCAGCAAAAGAGTGAATCACGTAGTTTAGGACACATTTCTTTCTCTAGTCAAAGTTAGAATAGGACAATCAAACACCCCCACAAGTATCCTTCTAGATATATCATCCCATACCTTATTGCAGATAGTTTCATATCAAGATAGTGGTCAATGATAGATGATGTCACATTATTATTTTACAGTTATTATACTTAGATTATTTTATTTGATCACTAATTAGATTATCATGGTGTAATATAATGAAAGAATATGTTTTTTAAATTTTAAAAAATCATGTATTTCTAATTAGATCCTAGTGGAGATGTTACATGTGGTATCAAAGATACAGATCAAACTCTAGGACCTAATGAGTTCACTAACATTTTCATATCCTTATATTGGTATAAAGGAGAATGGTGAAAACTAGGGTATCTAGTGTGGGTCTATCAAATACCAATGACAATAACCCTCCATTTGATCCTAATCAATTTTACACTAAGCAAGTCATAAAGTTGAATCATATTCTTGTGGCCATGAATGAGACCAGGGACCAAATTACAACCTTGGAGAAAGAAGTTCACAACCATGAAGAGGAATAAAACTAGGATGAACCTAAAGATAATCCCATTGAGAAAGAAAACCCTCATGATGTGAGAGCTTAGGTATTTGTAGATTTGGAAAAAGATATCAAAAAGGTGAATCTTCTTAAGTTTGATGGAACCATTATGGATGACATAGATGAAGCATGGATGATTGAGATTGATAAGTATTTCAATAATGGAAATTACTTTGAGTTCACTAAATTAGTTTGGGGAGCTTACCAATTAGCTGGTGAAGCTACTACCTGGTGGACCAATAAAAATTTGGAAATGAATCTTAATTGGACCACCACCACTTGGGAATAGTTTGTGACTTTGTTCATATCATGGTGGCTTCCACAGTTATACTTTGACCATAAACTTACAGATTTATAGAAACTAAAGTATAGAGACTTATTAGTGAATGAGTATTGGGATCAATTCACCAAACTTCTAAAGTATGTACCTCAGTGCCAGGAAGATGAGAGGTTTAGAATAAAAAATCTTATCATGGGATTGAAACCACATATTAGTGGAGAGGTGGACATTCATGGACCTTTTACCATGGACCAGGTCTTTGAGAAGGTAGTCAAATTGGAATAAAATTTAAAATCTCTTGCACATGCGAGGGACAAGTTTAAGAAGAAAATTGGAAGTTATAAATCAACTTTCAAAAATAATAACTAGAAGTAGAGGCATGGATAATCTATGAATTAGTTCAAAAATTAGAATGCCAAATTCAAAAATAGTTTACGTAACAAGAAACTAGGTAGTGGTTTTATAGGCACTTTTAAGGGAAACCAACAGGTGGATAGGAAAGGACCACCTAGAGGTTATTTCATTTGTCGATATGATGATTATGTTCATGAGTGTACTTAAGATAAGTCAAATAACAAAGGTTTATATTCCCTAGTAGGAAACTTTAAAGCAGCGTATTCATCTGACAATTGATATTTGGCAAGTCAAATTCCAAGTTTTATCGATAGAGCTATCTGGTATTTTGTTTGAACATCTAGTTTTTATTTTAATAGATATAGGGGATACAAAAAAACTTATATCTCATAAAATACTTAGTAATTTATCTAGAAGAGATAGATTAATGGGAAATCCATTGTCGGTATAATATGAGAGTGATTCAAAAGTCATGGTCGACAAGTTTTTAGTTTAAGCAGAGATTAGGTTGCCCAAATTCATAATAGTAATGGATATGTATGTACCATCATGAGAGTCATATGATATGATTTTAGGATTCAACTGGCTTGTGAAACATAAGGCTAATTTTAACTACTATTTGAATAAGTTTGATTGTCTGTATGATTTTGGAAATTAGATAGAAATTTAGGGCAAGAAAATAGAGTTGAGACTTAGGCATATTTATGTTATGCAACTCAAGAAGGCTCAAGGAAAAGGATGCCAAGCATTTATCATCAAGATAAATGAGATGGAGGAATCTAAGGAATCATCTCTTGAATATTATCCATTCTTTAAGAATTTTCATGTTGTGTTCCAAAATAATTTCCAAGATTACCTCTTATATGTGAGTTTCATTTATCTATCGATATCATACTTGGATCAGAACCATAGTCTAAGGCAGCAAACATGATGGAAACCATTGAGTTGGTTGAATTGAAGGCTCAACTCTAGGAATTCTTATCAAAGGGGTTGATCAAGATGAGTGTGTCACCATGGGGTACACCAATTGTCTTCATCAAGAATAAGGATGATACTCTTCAACTTTACATAGACTATAGAATGTTGAACATGGATAACTTGATATGGATAACTTGGGACTCAAGTACATTTTCACCCAACCAAATCTAAATGTTTGTCAGAGATACTGGATAGAGTTCTTGTATGATTATGATTTCAATATCAAAAATATCAAAGGCAAAAAAAATAGAGTAGTTGATGCCCTTAGTTATAAAATGTACATAGCATCCATGGCTACTATCAGGCATAATTTTTGGGGTTGAATGATTGAATTATCATTTGGAGATGAATTCTATGATCAGGTTAGGAAAACATTATTTGAGAATGCTTAGATTCCTAGGTATAAATGATTTAGATTAGAGAGTGATGGTATTAAGTGTTATAATGGAAGGATGTATGAATTATATCGATAGAATCTGAGAAACACAATACTAAAATAAAAACACAATAACTCATATCCAAGACATCCAAGAGTAACCAAGCTCATGGCGGGTCTTAGACCATTGTATTTGTGGAATGGAATAAAGAAAGATGTAGTGGATTTTGTGTCATGTTGTCATAATGTTAGTGAGTAAAATTTGAACATGTACATCTATCTAGTTATTTATATCCACATGATATACCAGAATGGAAGTGGCAGGTGATCAATGTGGACTTTTTCTAAGGGTTACCAATGTTATGAAATATGCATGATATGATCTCAGTAGTAGATTACAAACTAACCAAGGTGGCTCATTTTATACCAGGAAAATTGATAGATGATGAACCAACTCTTTCAAAGAGGTTTGTAAAGTAATTGTATAAGCTACATGGATTTATAGAAAATATCATTTTGGATCATGATCCAAAGATGACTTATAAATTTTAGGTAACTCTGAATGCAACTTTGGATATGCAATTGAACTTCAACACTACATATCACTCAAAGATTGATGGTCAGATTGAATAAATTAATAAAGTGTTAAAAGATATTATTTGTATGTATTGCATGGATCATCAGTACATGTGGAAAGATTATCCTCCATTGGTTAATTTTTCTTACAATAACTCATACCAATAAACTTTGAATATGGCACCATTTGAAGCACTCTACGAAAGAAGGTGCAAGACACCAATCAATTGGGATAGGTTGGAAGATAAGGTAGTATTTGGACCTCAAATACTTTTAGAAATGGAATATCAATTCTAATTAATCAGGGATAAATTGTCCAAGGATAATGATAGGCAAAAGAGTTATATTAATTTGAATAGAATATACAAGAAATTTTTAATACATGATAAATTGTTCTTGTGGGTTAAGCCACATACAGGCTCAATTAAATTTGAAAATTCAACAAAATGTCACTTAGATATGTGAGACCCTTTGAGGTGTTATAAGTGGGCAATCTTGTGGCGTATATGCTTGCATTTCCACCAACACTAGCTCTATTACATAATATCTTCCATGTTTATTATTTTAAAAAGTATGTAGTTGATCCTATGCATGTGCTGGATTGTAATGTTTTGCAGGTTATGGATGCCTGGGTGGTCATGGTAAAACCAATTAGAGTAACTGAATATGACAAACATCATTTGCATAAGATAGATATGTCACAGTTTAAATTCTTGTCAGACTAATATTATAAGTAGAGTGCTACTTGGGAAGACTATGATGAGTTCTACAGGAGATTTCCATGTTTATTTACTTAATTTGATACTTCATACTACGTTAGTTTTATACTGAACAGTTTTTTTAATTCAGAAATTATGTTTGAATAAGTGTCACTAGGATGATAACTATCTTTACGGGGTAAAGATGTTATAAACCGATTCCTCACTAAGCAAAATTACTTGATTATCCATGTATATTTATAGTTAGTAATTTGATTTGGTTATTATTAACTAAGCTATGAGTTATATACTACTATGAGATAATTGAATATTATTTTGATTACATGATTACATTTATATGAGTTAGATTTAGCGTATATTATTACATTATGATCATGTTGATTTGTTATTTCAGTAGTATTTTATGATGTATATATGTCACAATGTATGTACTAACTACTTACTTGATGTGAGTTAGATGCAAGAGAGATTGGCATAAATGGAGATATTGGGGAACAATAGAGGAATGAATAGTACCCTAAAAACACCACATTAGCCAATATATGTTATATGCATAGTTGAATGGTTAGCATTAGTATGGTTCTGATACTATGTGCATTTAGATAATTGATTATGCATGGTTAGTTATGTGTTATCTTATTTTATTGCTCATGTGGAATTAACCTCATGTGATTATATTGTGGTTGTTTTAACTTTGTTAGAATAATAATGTGTTTATTACAATTTTTTTAATGATATAATGAGATTGACTTACATTAATCATATTAAAAATATTTACCTATGCTAAGTTAGTAGCAATAAAATGATTTTGTTATAATTAATGAATTAATTGTTTTTATAAAGTCAAAAATATATAAATAGGAATTAAAGTGTCATACAGAGAATTAAAATAAATAAAACAAATTAGAATGTTTATATTTAGGAAAAAGAAAACAAAAACAAGAGAAAATCAAAAGGATAAAAAAATTATTAAATAAAAAAAGTGTGGTGTGGGAGGGGGATGGGGACACTTTAAAGTAAAGTGAAATACCCATTAGGAAAGGAAAAAGAATCATAAAATAAAAAGGAGAGAGCTTTAGAATGAAAAATTATAATATATTCCTAAGAGGAGAAGGTAAGGCGCATGGCATAAGAGAGAGAGGAAGCATAGAATAAAAAGGTGAGAAGATAAAGGAGCAAGGTCAAAGGAATAACAGAGTAACTTTTTTGTTAGGTAGGTAATTTAATTCCATTATGTGTATTAATGTTCTATGAATTAAATATTATAAGCAATATGGTATTATATTATAGTGACCTGGTACTATATAGTGAGTGGTGTATATGTTTCCAAACCTTATAAACTCAATGATATATATACAAAGTATGGTGACTTATAAAAGTGTATACAACAAATTTACTATATGGTCCTACTCCTATTTTTTTTGTTTTCATGGTGTAGGTTATCAATTCAGTAAATAAACCAGAACATAAGCTTACATGTAATAGAGATATCATAAATAAATAGTTGATAAGATTATGCAAAATGGTATCTCTATCATATATCTCCTGATTATCAACATTTCTTGTTCATCATCATCATCATCCCGATAGAGAATTGATAGATAATTACATGTCATTATTTTTATAGAGAATTGACTTTTGATATCATATCATATTTTAATTCAGATATGAAGTGTTAGTGCCCAAAATTTCACTAGAGAAATTGGTCCCTTGTCATAAAAAATGTTTAAAGTCAAGCTGGATGTGTATCAATGTCTAAGTCACTAAGTGTTAGACATGTCTTTATATATCCCCTCAGGAGGTGGAATTTCATAGCCTTCCAAGTATTTTTTTTGGCTTTTTCAAAGTAAAGACATTCTACCCCTTTGACCTTTTGGGAATTTTGTCATGAACACAATGCTTGACAAAAATAAATCTTCGAGACTTTTGTCTTGGATAAAATATCTAAAAACTTATTTTCATTAGAAATTTTGTCCACTTTAAAAGATCTAAAAAAATTACATGCCCTACCTTTTGATCTTAAATGTTTTTGGATCATTTGTCTTGGAATTTTTGTCCACGACAAAAAGTTTGAAGGGCAATTTACATTTGGATGATTCGCTCACATAAAAGGCCTGAAAGATTTGTGGGATCATCTTGCCCTTACAAAAGCTCTGAAGGAACTTTTCCTTCAGGCACTTTTCCTTTACAGTAATCCTAAAGGGAACCTTTGAAGGGTCATTTTGCCTCTGTAAAATGTTTGAAGGATTATTTCCTTCAAGCACTTTTCCCTTACAAAGTTGCCAAAGAATGTATACAAAAGGTTCAAAGGGCATTCTTTATGGATGACAGACATTCTCTATGATTCCTAAGGAATTACAGGGTTTGACTGAGGATTTCATGGCATAACAATTCATAGAAAGAAGTTGGAAGTGTATCCAAGCCTCTTTCTGTCCATAAGTGTTTTTGCCTTGTGTTCAAAGAAGAAATTCTGGGGCCCTTGATGAAATTACCGAGTTGCACCTTCGACATGTTTTGATGATTAAGGTGAGTAATTTCCTAATGAAATAAATGAAGGACACGTGTCTATCTCAGGGGACTCCTATGAATCTTGTTTGGGGTTGGGAGGATCTTACACCCTTCCCTGAATAAAGAAAAGCTAGTGCAAAGGTAAAAAGAGGTTAAGAGTCTAAGCTCAAGTATAAGTTGGACACGTGGTGCGTTCTCATGGATTTATAATTTTTAGGCCATTTTTGAAGATTGCCCCACTTGTCTTTGAGTGGGAAAGGTGTAGAAATTCTCTAGGGCCTGAGTATCTGAAGTTGAAAAGAAAGTGATGCCACATGGTAGCTCCTCAAGGTATTTTAGGTTTCATGCCCTTTTTGAAAATTACCCCACTTACCTTTTGGTAGGAAAAGTCAAAAGGTCCCCAAAGGCCTGAATGCCTAAATTTGTAAAGCTAAATTATGACATGTGGTATTCTTATATCTCATAAGGAGCTCAAGGCATATTGTACCATTGTATCAAAGGAAAATAATGAGTGAAGAAGTGCAAAAGTCCCCAAAGGCCCAAAAAGGTACCATGATGTATTCTCCATTTGTATGGCTCCATGTGTTGTAAGGAGGATTGCTCATCATAAAAAAAATTGCACTTTTCCTCTCTTTTTTATATAAAGCTCAAGTAATTAATGAGGGTGGTTGGCGATTAGTGGTTATACTTTAAATCATTAATGACAACCCTAATTTTGGAGTGCAAAGGATTATAATAAAGGCATTTATCTTCATTTTTTTACCCTTTGAATTTATAGCTTTCATTTGTGCCTTCAAGCTATTTGTGTGCCCTAGTTAAGTATAAATCAAGAACAAGATTATGGTGATTTCTTCAAAAAAAATTAGCTTCTATTATGTACCACCCATTGGATTAATAGTAAGTGTTATTTCAACTCCTTATGTTGTGAGTCTTTGAGATGGGTAGAAGAGTATTGTAAGGGTTATTTGAGTGAAGGGTTTGTCCAAATTTAAAGTATTGCAATAAAAATTTAGGGAATAAATGGTGGTATCCTCAAATTATATAAGGTCTCGATCTTAGATGCGATTAAGGATATTGATGTCATGGGGTTAGATTTTGTGGCCTTGTTAAATGTCTTGCAATAGCCAGACCCCATCCTAGTATTTTTTGGCATGAGTTACATCACCCATGTGGTAGTATTCCCCCATATTGTTTCATACCTAGAATTAATCATTACATGTGCTTAAGCGTACCAACTAGACACTAGGACCACATTTAAGGGTATCCATTTGGTTATCTACTCTTTCACTCTTATGGTGTTCAACACCATGGTCAAAATTCCTCCCCAACTAGAAATCATTACACTCACCATGGAGGAATTCTATGAATACATGGGGAAAAATGATAAGGAAATTTAGGACATTATTAATACTTGTTGGCTGGTCAAAATGAAATAAAAGGTCTCCAGGATGTCTAAAAGTCTAAATCTGGGGGAATTTAATGAACTTCCCTAGTACAATATCACCATGGCTACCAGGATTTATGGGGTGTCCATCATGGAAAAGTTTGAGCCCTAGATGTTCCTAGTCCTACTTTGTGTGTTGGAGAAGCAGAAAAACTTGGATTGGGCCACCATCCTTAGTGATAATCTACACAAGTAGAAGATGTATCTCTAGGCTATAATTATTTAAAAAAGCATTTATAGGTACATTCTACATGTCCTCTTATTTGATGTACAACCTAATGCACAAAATAACACTATAGGGACTCAACAGGAACCCCAATGGAATTAGTATTTATGAAATATATCTAGATATCACCATGGAGGGCTTTAGGAAGAAATTTTGTAGAGTCTACTTCTTCAATATTATGATGAGTATCTTCTTTCCTTTGAGAAGCATCAATAGAATATCTAGGGAGGCCAAGGAACAAAAAATATGGTACCTCTTACTTTCAATTCAGGACATTCACATATATTATGGTAAGTGGTTACTCAGGGTTCCCACACAAATTACCAAGGTACTTGGATGACAAATTGGTAGCAATGGAGTTGAGTTGATAGATGGTGCCTTCACATAAAATGATAGTGGCCAAGAAGATTAAAAAATCCTTCAAGTTTCCCATTATAATTGGATATTATTCATGTCCTTCAATCACCAAGGTGTAGGGATTAGAACAAGAAATGGGATAATATGCAATTGATAAGATGTTACCCAAGCCTAATTATGACATTAGATGGCTAGTAAATATGGTGACTAATGTGATATTACATTAATCACATTATGAAGACATCTAGTCTGACTGCACCACTGAGGAGGATGTCAAGAAATTAGATTATATGAGGTTGATGGTACAAGAGGTTATTTCCTACAATATCACTCCCATCCACAAGGACATGGAGGATGACAAGATGACATTGTCTTCAATGTATAATATAATCAATATTGAAGCCCATCCCATCTCACAAGTAGATTTTAATGTTCAGGAAAATGATTCCATCCCCTACAGATCATTTCTAACTATGAGAAGAACCTTCAAGCGGATGAAGGAGCATGGGGTTGATCTTAGGGGTTATGATACCCCTACCCTCTAAGAGCTCATACAAGTTAAGGAGTTGATAATCTTCCTTCTAGAATACAATAGTGATCCTACGGCTCCACCACTAGTAGTGAAAGCTAAGGGCAAGTGCAAACTTCATGATGCTGATTTCACCAAGCCCATTGATGTGGAGTCGATAATAGTAGTGCAGTCTAAGGTTGGGTTATCTTTTTTGAAGATAATAATATTGGTGGAAAACTAGAATAATATTATTATAGGGGATGTTATGTCAGTTAATGTCATGCCCATATACATTTCAAGAGAGGGAGCCTCAACAGTGCTAGCCATTCTAGCGGCCATCCCCATGTCCAATCCAGCTATAGTTCCACCTAATCCACGAACACAACAAGTATAATTTTCTCCTAACCCAAAGATATATTCAAGAAAGAGAGAAGGTGAGGATGAAGGGGAACATCCCAAATAAAAGAGAGTCAAGAAGGCTCTCCAACCTCCAAGTGGATTTCTTACAAAGAAAAAGGAGGTTACATTTAAGGACCTACCATCCAAGGAACTCCTTATGAAGAGGAGAGAATACTAGTCCTCATATGCCTAGAAGTTGAGGGATATGAGTGATGATGAAGACTCAGATGAAGGCAGGGCTATTGCCAAGGTGATGAAGAAGCAACGTGCTTTCACTCCTCTGCAAGTAAGGATGGGGTAGATAAATCCAAGGGAAAGGCCTTAGGTACTAGTAAAGACCCCAATAATGGGATTATTTGTAGAAGAGGGTCCCTTAGGAGTGGATAGCAAAGGTAATGAGGAAGATATTTTATCCTCAAAGGATCCTTTGTCTTTTGATGATGTAGTGCAAGTTAGAGTTGAGGAGGCCATGCAAGATCAATCCCCTCAAGAAAAGGAAACCATATCATTAGATATAGAGACATTCATTGATAATTTCATCACCCAACCACCAAGCCAAGGTGATCAGGGTAGAACTGAAGAGTTAAATAAATTTGATGATAAAATCAAAGAAGAGATGGATCAAAACATTCAAGTTTCCACTAATTTTGAGGTGGTGGTTAATCAAAAGGGCTTATAGGTAGCTATTGAGGTACCAAAAAACATCCCTTCCCCTAAAAAAATGTCAAGTTTAGAATTGAAGGAGAAGGTGAGTGTGGAGGAAGGTGGGGGAGAAAACTTTCAAATGGGTACCCCCACCTATATAGAAGCAAATAAGGAATTGGATGATTCTAATAAGGATGTTGATGAGAGTGATTCAAGAGATGTTTATTCAATTGAATTACTATGAATTTTTCTCCCTTGTATTAGGGTCTATGAACCAACTCATAATAAAGTTCTTGAGGTTGTGACTAGTGAAGAATTGCATGAAGGCAGCATGGATGTCACCATAGCCTCGTCCATGTCTAAGGCCCAAGAAAATAAAGAAGGTGAAGCAACCATGCAACCTTCCAACTAGTCTATAGAATAGGGAAGTGTGATTAAGAAGCTACTCAATGAATCTCATTAGCTCAAGTTGGAGTTTGATGTTTTGGAGCAAATAAAGACAAGCCTAGAAAAGGAACATAGAGTGTGTAAGGGTGGTGAGGAAAAAGATAGTGACAAATATATTGAACATTTTGTGTTAAACCCATATCCAAAATCCATGTTGATCCCTATGTCTATCAATCCAATGACACCACCATTCACTATCTTGAGGCCTTCAATAATGTCTACCACTTTAATGGGATTCCATATTAGACCCCTTCTCTGGGTCAAAGAGTAGGTCAGGGAGAAAAAGGAAATCATGAGTAAAATAGGGGAGATTGATGTAATGAAGATCACTTAGGTGTATAAGTCCAAGCCCCCTAAAAATACCAAAACACTTTCTAGAACCACTTCACCACCATCAAATAAAGGAATGTAGAGATAGCTATCCCTCCACCTAATGCATTGAAGAAGGATGCTCCCCTTAAAAGTTACACAGCTTATATCTACAATTTGGTAGAGCCATCAAGAAATGAGCTAAAACATAGCTCCCAAGCTTTGGATACCATGGTGGCCCATATAATGGATAAAGACAAGGCCACCATACATGAGTTGAATGCATAAAACCAAGCTATGATCTAGTACTTACATTAATGTTACTAAGTGAGCCAAAGGTAGTAACTCCAACTACCAACATGGCTCTAGGTCCTCTCCATCTCTCCTATTCATCACTTGACTCTAGCTGGATTAATGATTTGAAGACCAGGGAATGAGAAACTAAATATTGGAAAAAATAGTTGGGTGTGAGATCAGAAGAAATAATCCACTCTACATTTAAATGTTTGAGTGGCATAGTGGAAAATAAAAGAGATTATGACGCCCATGTGTTTTCCTATGAGGTGGACACTAATAAATGGGAGGAAGCTCAATAGAAAGAGGACAAGATTTTTAGGATGAGCACAAATACTTTGATTATATAGAATATCATTGCTCTAAATGATCATAAAAAGTTGAAGGAATATCAAATGGTAATCAAGCATCATCTGATGATGCTCAAAGATGGCATCTTCAATCTAAAATGAGAAAAACATTCTCTCAATACTATGATAAGAGAGATAGATACCATGCTGAGGAAGATGATGATCCTTGATGGTGTAAATGATTTGGGAGAGGACGTAGTGTGCACTACTCTAAAGAGCCTCATTGATATGCCAAAAGAATCCTTTGATGTCCATAAGATAAAGCAATTGGTGTGACTTGAGAAATCATGTGACAAACTCAAGGAACTCATTGGAAGGAATCAGATGATGCTTCAACAGACTATTTCCTAGCTTAAATAATATAGATTCAAATTCAAATATAAATTAGGCCCAAACCAAGAGAGTATTACCCCCATGCTCGAGGAATATATCAAATAAGAAATTAGGATGGTGAAGGATTCCATCATTCAGATTGATTCTGAAACCTAATTTAATATTTTAGTTTCTCTTGAACTGGTGCCACCTCCCTTTTCCCTTCTCTTCCCTTTTATTTTCTCATTTCCCACTGGGAAACCATTATACTTCACCTAATAGTGGCATGTACCTTTTAAGGTAGTTTTTGTAATCATGTACATAGGAAATGGATGTTTTGTTTGTTATGCAAGATGATAAAGGTTTGTTTAGTCTCTTGCAAGATCATCCTCCACCTAGATAACAACAAATATTCTACCTTAGTGGAGGATCAATTTTGTCATCATCACAGGACCACATGCATAATCTAAGGAATCATGTTTGTTACAATGTCTAATAAACTCTAGGACCATGAAAGAATCTTCCAGCTGGAGCATCTTTAGGAATATGCTAAGCTTGGCTCAATTGTATAAGTAAAGGGGGTATGTCCCTTTATAGAGGTTGGTTAAATTTTTGAGTCAAGAGTTATAGCCTCAAAGAGTTCTCACTGTGTAACATTCCTAGTTTCAAATTTATTTTTGTTGTAAAAGCATTGGCAAGCTTTAAGAACATCCTACATGCCTCCCTTGTTATAAGATTTTCTTTCATAGTGTTAATCTATTATATTGTTCAATACACATTATACTTAATTAAAATTTAAGTGATAAATGAAATTTTCTTGTGGTTTCCATTCTCTTTCTCTTTATGAAATATAATGCCATGCTTTACATGCTTAGTTGATTAGTGATCTGATGTATTCATATTTATGGTGGTCATTTAGAGTGTATATCTATATTATAAAATGCTTTCTGCTTTGATATTTTGGATTAAGGTATTGATAGCCTTTTTAAGGGTAACCCTGGGCTCATGGATTCAACTAGGAGTTCCTGAAAGATATCACCTGTTGTAGTCATATAAAATGCAAAAATTGGTAACTTGAGTGTGGTTAATGACACCTAATCCATAGGTCCCTCCTGCTTACTCTCATGACCCTCATAGACATCTTTTCATTAATTCATATTCATCTATAGCATTTCAAACTTGATCCTTGCTAATCTAGACCCATTTTTCCATGACTAATCCATCCCCATATGTCCCATTTGCTCAGGATAGTATCACCATACTTAGACTATAGTGTTGGTGCCACTCCTATCCACTTTTAGTGCTCTTATCCCAATGCATTTTTGGCCCCTACAGTCAATTCTTTCTGATTCCTCATCTTTATCATTGTCAACCTGATATGAGCACATTCAACCCATGACCAATATATCCATATAAAATCCCATTCAAATATCATTTGGAAATGGCTGGCAAATATCATTAAGCAAACAAGAATATAAGCAAGTCTACTCAAGTAATCTTCCCTATTCTCTAGTTACAGCCAACCAATATACTTGAAAGCTTATTCAAATCCTTACACCAGTCCCTAGCCACCTCAAGTACATCTAGATTAGCATTTCAAATATTCATACACTCAATTTCATAAATCACATCAAGTGGGAGAACTACATATGGCTTGATCATCACTATTTGGAGTATTGGTATGTAGGTAGTGTGCCTACATAAGGGGTTTAGATACATGTTTAGTGAATCTTACACACACTAACCCCCATTTTATCTTGAAATTGGTCAAATCATAATGGAATATAGGGTTTTAAGTGAAAATAAACTCTATAGGGATCCCTACAAACTTTCAACTATCAAAACTTCACAGACAGGGTCACACAGACCTAGTGAACAAAACCCAAAAAGTTCAAATCCTCAAGATAAGAGTGGTAGAGGTAGACTATATCACTGATGTCAATTCTATCCATTTTTGACACTCCTATCCAATCATAAAATGAAGGTCAAATCTTAGTTTGTGATAGTGTCCCAGTCTTGTATAGTGAATCTCAGACCCTGTCTCAGCTGTATCAGCTAGTTTCCAACTAAGTCTTAGTTTCTTGATCTTATTACTATTTTTATAAAGGTCAAAATTATAATCTAATTTAAAAAAACTAGTAGCTTAATTATTTCATATTTATTAACTAATTTTACTACTCAGACCCTTTAACTAAATTAGGAATAATACACCAATATTCCCAAAATTTTAAATCATTTGGTAAACCCAACATACTTCATTTGTGCATAAAAACCCAAGAAACCCTAGGGTAAATTTTTTTATCATTTTTTAAAATAATTTTATTTCAAACCCTAGTTGCCCATACTAGGTCCTGGTAATTTCTCAATAATCTTTTGATTTTTTATTAGCATACTAATATCAAAAATTCACCTTAAATTTCAAAATTTAATAGTAATTTTCAAAATCATTTATTTTTCAAAACCCTAGTTGCATACACTAGGTCTTGTTAAATCACAAATTTTCCAATAATTTTTTGATTTTTTACTTGCATATCTCACTCAAAAATTCACTTCAAATTTCAAATTTTCATAGTAAATTTTCAAAATAATTATCTGTCAAACCCTAGTTGCCCATACTAGGTCCAAGTATTTTCCTAGTAATTTTCTAATAATTTTTTGATTTTTTACTAGCATATTAAAATCAAAAATTCAATTTCAAATTTCAAAATTCAATAGTAACTTTCATTTTCAAACCCTAGTTACATACACTAGGTCTTATTGCTTTTGAGATATCACCTTACATTCTAAAATCAGATTTCAAAAATGGATCTCACTTATTTACAATTTTTTCTTATATTTCTTACAAATAATGAGACCATCATTGGTCCTATCATGTACATGAATGATTAATTTTATCATATGTTGTTATAAAGCTTTATTCTTTGCTTTTCATGTCTACTTTTCATAATATGGGATGATATTAAGAAATTCAATGTTAAACATAATAAGATACCTCTCCTTCAAAGGAAATTTTATTGTCTTTAATACAAGGTTTCACATCTTGCTTTATATCTCTCACATGGACAAATTTTCAAGTTTATCATGATAAACACATTACAAATGTCATAGCACATGCAAATGTTTCTTATGCATTCATGCACAAATTCTTGATTTCTATCTCTCATATGGAAAAAATTTCAAGATTGTCATGCTAAGCACATTATAACTATCATAGCACATGCCAAAGCTGTTTATGTGTTAATACACAATTTAATTCTCTCTATCCAAAACTTTCTATCTCTCATGTAGAATGCTATTTATAATCACATTGTTATACAACTTATAACTCTAGTGACTTCTTTAAAATTATATCTCTTTATTATTTGTAATTCAGTCAAGAATAAAATCCTTGCATACTTAGAGGATCCATCACATATGCTAACAACCACCTGTCATGTTTCAATATCATATCTTATACATAGGAAAGAATTTCCTTCTTCTCCTCTCCCCCAAGAGGGTGATATTTACTTTCCCTCTAACCAGGTTCATGCTATCACCTCTCTAAAATGTGAGGTAGCCTATACTATTATTCTTAATGCATACATTTAGCCTATAACTTCTTCAAGCTCTCTTCAACATATGTGCTTACATGTTCAATCAATAGCAACTAGGGTTTACACTTATGAGACTCTAAGGGATAAAATCACCAGTATGATCAAGTTAATTTTAGATTTACAAATGCAAATTCAGCTATTACATGACAAGATCACAACATTGGAAAATTAGATTACAATTAAAAAGCCTCAAAGGCACCTTGGTGTCAACCATGTATATGCACCTTCACCTAGTCAATTGGTTGCAAGCAATGTTACATATCAAAATAAGAAATCACAACAAAGTAACTCTACAACTAGTGATTCAAAAATAATTCAAAGATCAAATAAGATTTCAAGTGAGGTACTAAGGTAAATGATTAAATCTAAGTTGATCAAACTACCTCCTCTACATCTAATGAGAAGATCTAGATATTATTGTGCATATCATAGAATGCATGAGCATCACACAGATTCATGTTTGGCATTGAAAAAACATATACAATAAATAATCACTAATGAGGATCAAACAATCCATAATGACATGGGAATGCATTCACAAAGGGTCAAATTTAGAAACAATACAAAAGTGGTTACCAAAGCATAACTCAAAACAATAAAAGGATCAAAAAGCAAAAAAAAAGTGCCACAAGTACAACTAAATCATGAAAAAGATGTAAATATACCTCTCCAAAATGAGGCTCAAATAACAAATTAGTATGGGTTTGGTCAAAAATATCTACAACAATTTGATTATCAAGGTCAACTATTGGGCAAGTAGGCTCAAGGCATCACTACTCCTATTCTAATAGTTGATATATTTTTCACCAAGGTTTGGGATTTATTGAACATTCTAAGGAAAAACATTCATAGACACAATTTATCAAAGGAAAATATCTAGATACAATAAAATTCAACACTAGTATTCCATTGGTTCAAAATCAAGATGATAATGATGAGTGGAACAATATAGGTTATTATGATTTCTAAGATACCAACAATGAATTTGAATATTCAAAGTCATATTCATAGCCATTCCCTCATGATTCTCAATCACACATGATTATTTTGTTTGTTACAAAACACATGATAAGGAGTCTCCCATGAGACTCATCGGTTAGTATCATTTGTTCTCAGTATTACTTGTACATAATTTATCAATTTTCTTGTGCATAATCTTTCAGCTTGATTGTACATAGCTTCTTTTCAATTTCATGTAAACTAGTTTTCTTATGATTGATTTTACATAGCTCAATTTCAAAAATACAAAATCATTAAAATAATTCAAAAAACACCAAAAATATTTCAATTGTATGCATAATCCATGCTTTACATTTCTACTATCATGCTAGACTTACATTTTTTGTTCTATGCTATTATTTGTTGATTTATCTACATTACCATTCTTCAATTAATCTCCTTTGAGTGTGCATAGTAACATCTAGCTCTTTTATTTCTTCATTCCACCCATTGAGGTAGCATATTACTTCTACATCAAGACATGCATTGATATACATACCCACTAGGGGCATATTCTACATGACTACACCATCTAGGTTATGTTATTTCTACACCACACACTCTAGTTATCATGTTGATGTGCATTACTTACTAGCTTACATAGATTACTCTATCGACACTCACTATTATATATCACTTGTGTATTACTTAGCATATACCTAGTCTTGTGCTACATTTCTTGCATGCTTTTAAATTATTACCTTGATTAGTTATAAATGATTGTATTTCCAATTTTTACATGCTTTCCTTTCTTGCTTTGTGTACCTATATATGATTGCATTTATCAATTCTTATTTTGTCTCATGTATGTGCCTTAGGATATTTTCCAATGTCCTTTACTTCCATTCATGTGTGTACCTTAGGAAATTTACCAATGTCTTTTGTCTGTACTCTTCTATGTGATTGTGGCCCTCGTGCCAACCCTTGTTTGTTTCAATTATATGTGTATGCGACATTTGAACATGATTTTTATGATTATTTTATATTTTGAGTGACGTGTGCCCATGTCACTTATTTTCTTGGCCCTTTGGCCATTTTTGTATGCTTCTTGTTTCTTTCTTCGTATGCTTGATTGCTTGATTGCTTCTCATTATTTACAATGTCATGATCCACATCATGCATTATCTTTCTCTCTTAGATTCCATGATGGACATCATGCTCCATTTCTCCTTGACAACTAAAAACTAACATATAACAACTAACCAAACATCTAATTCTAGTTCTATACATTACAAATACTATTAAATTATTATATTTATCTTGGCATACCCCTGTTGATCTAACAATCTCTCATTACAAACCATGCTATATCTTGAGATATATTATCGATTATCATTACCATATCATGTATCTTTGTAACATAACACACTTGTAAGGCTCTTTATTTTGAGGGTAGTCATTGCAAGGTATTCATTCCTACCTTCAAAAGAGGGGACAACAAACAAGGATTTTGTCACAAAGATCAAATCTCCTAATGGTCAAAAACTTAGTGTTCAAAACACCCAAAATAGCAACCAGACATCAAACCAATTAGAACAAACCAGGTAGATAATGAAAACATCAGAATAATTACCAAATTTGGCTTAAGATAGTATCTCCAAGATTTGACTATAGCATCGATGCCACTACTATCCATTTTTGGTGCTCCTATCTAAACATAAAAAAATACTTTCTAGAAGTAGGAAAAAAAGTAGGTTTAGCTATAGTTTTGCATAGTTAGACTAGTTCAAACTTAGCAATTTTTAGTACACTTTTGCGTAGAGAATATAGATATAGGGGGAATTATACATGAATTGATGGATCTCACTTCTATTTTTAGATGCGGTAGTTAGTATAACTTCCAAATCAAAATCCATGTTTCAAATACCAGCAATTTAGGGTAATGTGTGTAGCACATTTATTTTCTTTT
The DNA here is from genome assembly GCA_037957365.1 of Torreya grandis. Taxonomy (NCBI): domain Eukaryota; kingdom Viridiplantae; phylum Streptophyta; class Pinopsida; order Cupressales; family Taxaceae; genus Torreya; species Torreya grandis. Next base: position 490,824 of record JARHVA010001826.1, on the reverse strand, counting down.
CTTTTTGAGTTCAGTATTACCCAGGGATTCTCAGCAATTATGTTCCTTATTCTGTCTACAAGTGGTTAGCACAATTTTTTAGTGGCTTTGATACAAGTCTAACCTCCACATTTTAGAGTGGCTTTCATATAAGCCTAGTGCACTAGTTTTAGAGTGGTTTTCATACAAGCCTAATATCCATCTATCAGAGTGGCCAAGAGTGGCCTAGTTTATGGCATACATTCAGATATCCATGCCAACATTATAATATTATATATCATTCATGGGATTCAAGATCCATCTCATACAACACACATTTCATATCAATATCAATTCATAGCTTCACTTTATAGGGCAATGATGGAGCCAAAGGACTAGTTAGTTTTTATATTATTGAGCCACCTATTCAAAGGGATAGGACACATAGTCAAAACATATATTAGTACATGCATGACCACTTATCTTCACTTATTGGGTAATGATATAGCCAAAGAGCCAACCTTTGTATTCTTCAGCCATTCTTGGAGAATTGAGAACTCAGCGGTGTTCATGATATTACTCTTGGTACAACATCATCCATCATTATTAAATATTACTCAGCATCACTCAACATCATGATTGGTTTTTTATTGGTCCACATATCTAGTGAGGTGTATTCATTCCTTTCTCTTCCTCTCTCTCTCTCTCTTACCCATTTTTGTACATTATTATTTTAGATATAGTGTATCTAGTTAGAACTAATCTACTCTTTACTTTTTTTGCAGATTCATACTTCACATTGTGCTCTCTCTATGTATACCCAACATTACATAGCTTCATGAGCTTCACCCTTGAAGGTAGGTTTAGGAACACTTTCTATTTTTCCTTTATCATAGTATTTCACTTTGCTTCATCATTAGAATAAGGGGGGAAATGTAGTCATATAAAAGGCAAAATTTCATAACTTGAGTGTGGATAATGACACCCAACCCATAAGTCCCTCTTGCTTGCTCTCATGATACTCATAGGCATCTTTTCACTAATTCTTAGTCATTCATAGCCTTCCAGACTTGATCCTATCTAAGCGCAAACCTCTTTTTCCATGTCTAATCCATCCCCCCATGTCTCATCTACTCAAGATAGTAGCACCACACTTGGACTATAGCATCAGTGCCACTCTTATCCATTTTCAACACTCCTATCCAAATGAATTTTTGGCCCTTATGGTTAATTCCTTCTAGTTCCCCATCCTTATCCTTATCGGTCCAATGTGAGCACATTCAACCCATGACCAATATATCCCTATAAAATCCCTTTCAAGGATTGTTTGGAAATGGTTGGTAAATATCACCAAGAAAGAAAGAATACAAGCAAGACTACTTAAGCAATCTTCCTTATTCTCTACATATAACTAGCCAATATACTTACAAGCTTATTAAAATCCTTACACTAGTCCCTAGCCACCTCAAGTACATCTAGTTTAGCATTTTTCATTTTCATACACTCAATTTCACAAAGCACATTAAGTGGAAGAACTACATATGCCTCGATCCCTCTTTAGAGTATTGGTATGTAGGCAGTGTGTCGACATAAGGTGTTCGGATACATGTTAAATAAATCTTACACATACTAACCCCCCTGTTTCTCAAAATTGGTCAAAGTACAATGGAGTATAGGGTTTGAAGATAAAAATTTTTATATAGGGAGCCCTACATACTTATAAATATCAAAACATCATGTACAAGGTCACATAGACCTGGTGAATAAAACCCAGAAAGCTCAGATCCTTAGGATAATAGTGGCATAGGTGGACTATAGCACTAGTGCCACTCCTATCCACTTTTAGTTCTCCTATCCAATCATAAAATTAAGGTTAGTTCTCAATTTTTGATAGTGTCTCATTCCTACGTAGTGAATCTCAGACCCTATCTCAACCATATCATCCAAATTCTAACTAAGTTTTATTTTCTCCATCTTATTACTATTTTTAGAAAGGTCAAAATTGTAATCTAATTTACACAAATCAATAGCTTAATTATTACATATTTATTTATTAATTTTACTACTTAGACCCTTTAACTAAATTAGGAATAATACACCAATATTCCCAAAAATGTTAAATCACATGTGCATGTTTTCATTTTCATTTATGTTAGATATATGATATATTTGTTGATAAAGGTGACATAATGGTTTATTTGAACTTATAAATGCTCATATGTTAACCCTCCACTTTTAATCTCTGTTAACTGATAGTTTTTGTCCTACCTTACTTTACCTTGCATATAACACACCCTCTACATAAATAAAGTGTTATTTTCCTGTAAACACATAAATATTGTATACTCTGCATATGTTTACATTTTATAAATTAAAGATAATCATTTTAATATCTTATTCAACCCCTTATTGTTGAAGATTATTTAGAATGGAAATTGCAATCATATCCATGTCTATCTCTAGTAGCATGTATCTGACCTAGAACATTTTCTCACTCTATGTGACAACCCTTACTAGGTGGATTCAGTAAGTTTGGTTGTGTTCCAATCAGATTTATATTCCCTTGTGCCAATAATCCCCATGAAGATTGAGTTGTAAAATCCATTTATGTGAGAAAGCTACCCCTTAGGCCATCTCACCTTGGTTCAGGCAGAACCAAAAGTAGTAGGGAACTGACCATACCCTTTGTAGGTGTCTCTAAGTCATTTTTTATGCTTAGTCCAGCTGTGAAGTTAAACCCTTCCCCGAATACAATGACATATTACGTGATTTTTCCATCTTGGCTTGCAACCTTCTTCAAGTGTGAAAGGATGAATGATAGAGGTGTATAACTTGGAATCAACATCCTTTTTGGTGCCATTACTGGGGGCATTTATAGTTATCTATGATACCAATAATACTTATAGAGATCTATAAGTGTTTTTTTTTATTCCATTATCTGTTATTACTACATCAAGTTATTCATCTTTGGTTCATTAATATCTTTGCATCTTTTCTTAGTGACTCCACTAGGAATGTTCACCCCATGCTGTGAGAAGTTTTTCAACACTCTTAGAATTATTTTTAGTGTTTGAAAGTTTGTTCTCTATCAGTTGCTATGTGTAGATTTGTTTATTCTAGTCTAGAAGTCTTACTTCTAGTGATGACTTCATTATATCAAGGTTTAAAGATCAGTGCCTACTATATATACTCTTCTTTGTTTGGAAGAGTTTTATTTAGATCTACAAATATAGAGGTTATTAGGTCTTCCTTTCAAAATAATCCATCTAAAGAGTTTGTTCATGAGTTAAAATATCCATCCAAAAGGAGATAAGTGTGGATTCCTATTGTAGGCCAAAGTTAAGGCAATCAAGTAAGACCTAATAAATTTATCCTCCATTTTATTTACCCCCTTTTATTTAATGTTCCTTTGGTTGAAGGATACTAGAGTACCTCAGATAAATCTGAACTCCATGCAAGTCAAGATCCTTCTCCACAAAGAACTCTTTCTCCTCCTGCTAGGTCATTAAGGCTTCATTCTATTTCTCTTCCTTTAAGTCCTCCCCATAGTATTCATTCTCAATCATCCCCTAGTTAATCTTCATCTTTAGATTTAGATATGGGAAACTATGATTTGAGAAGGAGAATTTTTAATGTGGACAGTGACAATAATGGAGAGGAAGATCAAGGCTTGGCTAATAGGCATAGACCGTTTATGATCTTAAGGTTTAGACCTATCAACTTTAATGATATGCTTAGTTTCCCCAATGAGGTCCCTATAAAGATTAGAAATGTATTACCTATGTTTTAAGGTAACATTTTAGTGTTTAGGGAACAAAATTTGAAAGCCTTGTTAAACATCATTGGAGATTATGAAATAGATATAGAAGATGTGTGCATAAAGCTCTTTGTGAACACCCTTAAAGATGAGGCTTGGGAGTGGTTCAAATCCCTCTCCAAAAGATCCATAGACACATGGAAAGATATGATTGTTGATTTTAAGATGTAATATGGTGATATCATTGATCTTAGATTCTTGTTTACCGAGTTTGAGAGCCTCAAGAAGAATGCTAACGAATGTGTAAAGGACTTCAATTATAGATTTAGTAAGATATTGAGAAGGTTAATATAAGACATCAGACTCAATGGTGTTACTTATTTGATTAAGTATTGTGATGCATTTGACAAGAAAGAAACCTATTATCTTTGAGATAAGGCCCCCACAAATCTAAGGATGGCTTTCAATTTGGCTACCAAATAGAAAATAATATCAAAGTTGTGGGTAAGCGTTTAAATAAGAGGGCTGATGTGAAGATGGTAAATATTGAGAATCCTCAAGCCTCCCACAAGAGTGTAGACTTGGAGGAAATTATGAAGACACTAGCCACTCTTGTGAAAGAGATCTCCTACAAGTTGGATATGGTAGAAAAGGGGATATCTTAAGGATCTTCTAACCAAGATGATATGAGGGATCATAATAGGGAGGAAAGGAATCATCCCTAAGATTAGGGTCAAGGTAGGCTAGATTTCCAAGCTAGGAATAGTGACAAGGGAAAGGGGCTTTCAAGGGATGACAAATATGAAAGAAACCAAAATCAGGGAAGAGGAAAATAAATACCAAATCCTTTAGCTATAAAGGTCAATACAGTCGACTATGATATTGACTATTGTGATAAGTATTTCTCCCTCATCCCCCATGTAACATAGTTGATGATGATAGTTAGGATGTAGAAATATTTCAATTTGTATCTAATGAAGAATATATCTACATTGTTTATTTACAAGAAATAGAGAGTTATACCTTCATAGAGGGGTTGTGAGTGCCTCAAATGTTCTTGATTATGAAGACATTCTAACGTATGAGTGTTTTACTTTCCAAACTTTTGAACCAGATGTGATGGTTGCCTCACCATTTATAGAGTTAATGAGCATTACCACTACTCAAAAATTCTAGAGAGAAAGTGAAAAGGTAAGGGTCCCAACCCTAGAATTCATTTGTGAAGTAAATATGATGCATGAATTTAATTGCATGTTCATGATTTTTAGTTTCTAAGATCAATGATGAAATAAAAAATATGGATATTCTCTTCCATCAATTGAGGACCAAAAATTTATGATCTACACAACAATTGACCAAGAGGAGTAAAATTTGAGAATTAAAGTTCAAAATACTCCTCTTAAAGATAAAGACTCTACTACTTTTAAAGAATAGACTAAAGAATAAGAAACCAAAGGAAGTAAGGAGGTCCAAAATTCCACCAAGCCTAGTTCTGCACCTTATAATGTCAAGCCAAAAGATACCTAGGCCAAGAATAGAACTTCCTTGTTGTCTAACATTCCTAAGAAGGATGAACATAGAAATCCTCGATTGAAAAATGAATTTAAGGGAGCTAGTTCTCCTACTTCTATTCCACTGACTCTTGAAGGGTGAATGCCAAATGAGAATGTTACAAGTTTACTTTCTAACACTCCTCAACCAAAATATAGTATTTATGACTTGGCCCATGTTTTGAGTCAGTTGAAGGTTACAATACCATTTGTGAGGCTGCTTAGAATTCCATAGCACAGGAGAAGAGATTTTGAATATTTGGGATTCACCAAGAAAGTTACTGCTAATGAGATTATTGAAGTTGAGCCTTCTCTCACTTTACCTATGGCATGTGAGAACACCTCAGAGTCCCCTAATCAACACCTAGAGGTGTATTTGGGAAAAATACTGGTAGAAAGTTAGATGGATGTTGACCTGTTCTACACCACCCTGCTAATTAATAGACTAATTATCCATAACTACATATTTGACTTCAGTACATCTTATAACATTATGCCATTGGTCATGTTGAATGAGATTTTTATAAGGATAAAGTCCATATTCACCATGGATTCCAAATAAGTACCTATTATTGGTGTGGTCAAAGGACTGGTGGTGTAGCTCACACAATACCCCAGTAAGTTCTTAAGTATAGACATTTTTATTGTAAATTATCCACCAAAATGGGGTATGTTGCTATCCAAAAAATGGGCTTTTAGTATTAGGGGTAGTGCTCAAATAGACGTATTTTATGCCAATATACCTCTAGATGGGAAGATGGTTCACCTAAATTGAGATACACAAATGGTTCATGTCCTAAAAGATCCCAAATACCAGTTAAATGAAGTGTTGTATGTGGATGCGAACATTGGGAATTTTGTAAGGAATGTTAAATATGTGGAATTACCTCTTGAATCTAGTATTACTGATAAAGAATCCATCTAGACCATGCATTCTGATGGAGCATGTTCAAACATTAGAAATGGAGTTCAGGTTGTCTTTTATGCCCCTAATTTCTAGGATTATAGGTACTCCTGTGATGTCCCTTACTTAGGGGCTCCTTTTTCCCGTCAAAAGCTCTGATACCACTGTGATGTCCCTTTCAAATAGGGAATATAGAAACACCAAAGCTCTGAACAAAGATACGAATTTGCAAAATAAATTCAAATAACAAGAAAACCACAGTAAATCTCTTAACTAGCAAATCACTAATCTTATTATTGTCTAGATGGTTACAATAGATGTCCTCAGTCATGCATAAAAGGAATATTCAGATACAGCCTTAAAACCCTGATTAACTTTTTCAAATTTGGTAATTGAGCTTGAATTTGTGTGTCTTAGCTTGCTGTGTCAAACACACAGTCGCCGACGTCGGTCGATATACTGCCAACGTCGGTCTCTGTCGGTCCTTCACTGCCGACGTCGGTCTCCAGTCGGCCGATGTCGGTCACTGGGGATCTCTTTCTGCCGTGGTCGGTATCTGCCTAGATCTGTACAAACCTTTACGAACTTTGTACAGATGCCAATAAAGCACAACTTGTCTGTTTTCACCCCTGATCTGAAGATATACAATTCTAATACAAAATATCTCTATTTGTATAATTTATTGAATAACAACTAATGAAATAAATACCTGAATTACTGTGATAACTTCTGGGTGAAGTTATCTCTCAAATTCCCTGAAATATTGTGATAACTTCTGTGTGAAGTTATCTCTCAAATCTGTACCTCTGTGATAACTTATGTATGAAGCTATCTCTCAATTTGGCAATAAATCAGCTGATATCTTATAGCCTCTAAATCGCACACAATGAAGAGTTGACGTTCTCCACTGCAATGGAATCCTAGAACCCTTGGCTCAGTCTTCACAGAAGAATTTCTTCAATATCAATAATCAATAATCCATTCATGCCTTCAAACTCTCCCCCATGAGAAACCCTTATACCCTCTAAAGGTGTGCTTGCTAAAATTAGATTTCCTCAAATTAGAACTTGGGGTTCTTAAATTAGAATTCCTCAAATTAGAACTTGGGCTTCTTAAATTAGAATTAGGGTCTTAAATTTAGACCAAATAATTAATAATTAATTAATATCTAATTTAAAATTAGACCAAATAATTAATTAATTAATAATTAATTAATATCTAATTTAAAATTAGACCTAATAATTAATATTTGATTAAATCAATCAAATATTAATATCTCCCTCAATACATGTCAGATCCTTGAACCGTCTGAAGCTGGTAAACTAGGGAGTTATTCTGCACATGGCCATATCAAAACAAGGGTGCTCTGCTGCATGCCAAATATCCCTAAATAATAGGAGCTCAAACAAATATGTTCGAAAGAGCCTGAATGAAAGCCAACTGTAGAGATTCTGCTAATCGAAGCCATGCCAAGCTCCATCAAGACCCTCTATCCATCCTCTCAGCCTATGAGGGTCGCATAATAGGCTGATCATCAAGTCTGATGATGTCCACTAAAAAAGGGGACATGACAATCCGCCCCTCCTAAAATTGCTTATCCCCAAGCAATGTCAGAACAATGAACCACTCGATCCACCTGGATCCCAAATGTAGTCATGATCTATACTGATGATAATCAATGCAAGATCATGTAATATCCTCAGAAATATAACCAAGAGGAATCCACAGTCAAACTGGCAAATACAACTCAACCAATCTCCAAAATCACAACTGTTGAACGTAACTATGTCGAGTGCAGATAATCCACATCGCTGCAGATCATTAGCCACTGTCTCATCACCCAAACTCCTATGCATCAATGATAATGAGGAGACATCATATGCTAGATAGCAATAACACAACCCAAATTTGCTGGTCATCAACTCCTGCTCTAAGTCATGTACCAATAAACTGTCAACTCCACCTGCAAAAGATGATGCCAATCCATCCCATAATGGATGGTAACAAATTGGAGCTAATCTACACCTGTGTGAAATCAAATCTTCTCTCTCTAGGTCAAAAGAAGAATAATGAGCATACCCCACCTCAAAATCCTTGTGAGGTAGCATAGTAGATAGGATCCCTATAATCTCCCCACCCAATCTACTAATAGCACCAGTACCTTGGATGAGAACACCTTCTGTCACCCTATGCGAATCCAGATCAACACCTGCACTATCCAGCAAATACTCCATGAATGATTCAGTGCAGTAAAAATTATATGAGGAAGCATCAACATACTCCCCTGCACACCACAACTTATCCCTCTGTAAAGGTGGCACAACCAACTATACCACACTGTCATCTGTGTAAGAAGAATCAATCTAGAGACTCGACTCCACTGGTATCTCAAACTCATCAGAACCAGGTACTCCCAAATCCTAAACTAGTGTGTCAGCCTCAACAACATGTTCCTTAGCTACAACTATAGGAACATACTCACCAACAACACTCAATGTACTAACCTCTGAGTCTGGGGCTGGTGAAGACCGTAAATGCTCTAACTCCATGGTCATCTCAGCCAAATGAAATTATGACTCCTCATAAGCTAACTGCGTACTCTCAAGAATCTTAGAAGTCACCTCAACCTGCTGAGTAAGCTCACTCACCTTATCTTCCTTGTCCAATAATGCATCATACGCTATGCTGCCCCACTCCATAAGATAATCTTTGTCAGCTACCAACTGCATATAATCCTGTCTCAAAATCTGGATAGCCTCCCATAAAGAGTGGATCTCTGTCAAGGATAAATAACTACCTCCCTGCTCAATGCTAGTAGGAGAACCCCATCCATAAACTGCTAACAAATGATGAGTAGCATCAAAATGCTTACAAGTGGTAGCAATGTCTCGCTCACTAACTCTCAGTTGACTAGAAACATGACGGTGCTGGTTAGATTGTATCCTACAATCCTCCACTGATGCACGGTCTAAAAGAGTAGACTCAAAATCACTGACCTCTGTAATACTACCATCCATACTCTGTGAATCAACTTCAAAGCTCATATCAACATATGGAGTATCAACAACTGTAGCATCACTGTCTAACTCCTCCATACCGAAAGAAACTACCGAGGAAACTAAGTCCTCAAAACTATCCATTACATTCTCCTAGGTGTCATCTGCAATAATCGGATCCTGGGACTCTGCTACAATCTCTGCCATATCTGAGAGATCATCAACACTCAGTGTACTAAAATCTAAGTACACCTCCACACTCTGAGTGCAAACATTGAACTCATCCTCATCTAACTCTGAAGAGACTGCTGCTGAAACTATCTCATCATCACAATCTCCCACTCCCATGTCCTCTGCAACTAACTGAGAGTCTAAATCCTCATGACTAAGCTCGACCATATGTCTATCAGAATCTTAGGGAACCACCTTCATTGCCTCTATCTTGGGCTCTGAAGCCTCTGCCTCTGACTCCTTAGGATTATCATGCTATTCGAAATCTTCTGATTTCAAATCCTCATAATACTCCCATATTATACGATATGCCTTGCCCTTAGGCCTCAAATGACAATTGTGGTTGGCATCATATGGATCTTTGCAGTATAATCAAAGCTTTCTCCTATTAACAGTAGCACACCGGTTATTTCCTATCTCATAAGAATCATGGGACATGTTACTATCTTGTCCAACTAATCTGTAGTGCTCTCTCCTCAGCTCAAGAGACAACATCTCCCAACCTCAAGGTGGTAATAAGTCCCACTCCTCATTCACTGTCATATACTATGTGGATTTGTCTTTAAATGAAGGGTATGAAAGAGCTTCATTCAACCTCTTCAAACTTAGTTTCAACTTCCTCATATCATAGTCCCACTGACTCTGAGTACCGGGAGTCATCATGGATACTTCGCTGATTTAATCTACCCAAACTACTCAGCGGGATGGCAAGACATCAGCTCTGATTTGCCCAAACTATCCAACATGATGGCAAGAATTTGGCTCTGATACCACTGTGATGTCCCTTACTTAGGGGCTCCTTTTTCCTATCAAAAGCTCTAATACCACTGTGATGTCCCTTTCAAACAGGGAATATAGAAACACCAAAGCTCTGAACAAAGATACGAATTTACAGAATAAATTCAAATAACAAGAAAACCATAGTAAATCTCTTAACTGGCAAATCACAAATCTTAGTATTGTCTAGATGGTTACAATAGATGTCCTCAGTCATGCATAAAAGGAATATTCAGATACGGCCTTAAAACCTTGATTAACTTTTTCAAATCTGGTAATTGAGCTTGAATCTGTGTGTCTCAGCTTGCTGTGTTGAACACACAGTCACCGATGTTGGTCGATATACTGCCGACATCGGTCTCTATCGGTCCTTCACTGTCGACGTCGGTCTCCAGTTGGCCGATGTCAGTCACTGGGGATCTCTTTCTACCGTGGTCGGTATCTGCCTGGATCTGTACGGACCTGTACGGACTTTGTACGGCCGCCAATAAAGCACAACCTGTCTGTTTTCACCCCTGATCTAAAGATATACAATTATAATATAGAATATCTCTATCTGTATAATTTATTGAATAACAACTAATGAAATAAATACCTGAATTACTATGATAACTTTTGGGTGAAGTTATCTCTCAAATTCCTTGAAATACTGTGATAACTTTTGTGTGAAGTTATCTCTCAAATCTGTACCTCTGTGATAACTTCTATATGAAGCTATCTCTCAATTTGGCAATAAATCAGTTGATATCTCATAGCCTCTAAATCGCACACAATGAAGAGTTGACGTTCTCCACTGCAATGGAATCCTAGAACCCTTGGCTCAGTCTTCACAGAAGAATTTCTTCAATATCAATAATCAATAATCCATTCATGCCTTCAAACTCTCCCCCATGAGAAACCCTTATACCCTCCAAAGGTGTGCTTGCTAAAATTAGATTTCCTCAAATTAGAACTTGGGGTTCTTAAATTAGAATTCCTCAAATTAGAACTTGGGCTTCTTAAATTAGAATTAGGGTCTTAAAATTAGACCAAATAATTAATAATTAATAATTAATTAATATCTAATTTAAAATTAGACCAAATAATTAATTAATTAATAATTAATTAATATCTAATTTAAAATTAGACCTAATAATTAATATTTGATTAAATCAGTCAAATATTAATATCTCCCTCAATACATGTCGGATCCTCGAACCGTCTAAAGCTGGTGAACCAGGGAGTTATTCTGTACATGGCCATATCAAAACAAGGGTGCTCCGCTGCATGTCAAATATCCCTAAATAATAGGAGCTCAGGAAAATATGTTTGAAAGAGCCTGAATGAAAGCCAACTGTAGAGATTTTGCTAATCGAAGCCATGCCAAGCTCCATCAAGACCCTCTATCCATCCTCTCAGCCTACGAGGGTCGCATAATAGGCTGATCATCAAGTCTGATGATGTCCACTAAAAAAGGGGACATGACAAATCCTTCCAATTGTCATTTAAGTGAATAAATAATATTTCATAATATTAAGCACTCTTAATTAGCCTTCAAATTGCCCATGAATATGGACTCAAGAGTTTACTAGTCAAAGGCAATTTAGAATTAGTGGTGAAGCAGGTCTGAGCTATTTACACTACAAAACAAAAAAGATTAAAGCAATACCAAAATGTTGTATGGGACTGCTTGGAATGGTTTGATGCTTTCAATATTGAATATCATGTCTAAGATCTCAATCAAGTGGTAGATATGCTTGTGAAGAGGGATGAAAAATTCAAATTCCAACATAGGAACCCCTCTTATGAGTATGAGTTTGAGGTACTGGTAAGGCCTTCTACCCCAAACAATATTGATCATTGGCAAGTCTTTAATGATGATGATAAAATAATAAGGTTTTTGTGTTGTATAAATGATTTTGAAGGAACCATTATAGACTTGGACTCCATGGTATAGGTCTATGATGGAAAATAAACCTTGTATGGAAAAGAAATTATCTAGTTAAAGACTAATACTATCCCTAGAGGATTGGTTAGTCTTGAAGAATCCTTTGATGGAGCTAATAGAGTCAAATCTAGAAATATTTATATATCAAAGTATGTGACTAAGATTAACATTGGGACACAAGAAAATCCAAGGAAGATTTGGCTCAGTACTCACCAAAGTAAGAAGGAGAAAGAAGTGTTCATCAAGCTATTGAGAAAGTATGAGGATTATTTAGCATGGTCATATTCAGAGTTGAAGGCTTATAGGGAGGATTTTTTCTAACATATGATACCCCTCCATCCTGGTATGAAACCATTTAAACAAAAATAATGGCCTATCAATCCTATCTTAGCCACCAAGATGTAGGAATAATTAAATAAATTAAGGGATGGTGGAATCATCCAACCCATCAGGTATTCATCATGGGTGGAAAATCTAGTCCCTGTTAGAAATAATAATGGAGACATCTAGCTCCGCATTGATTTTTGGAACTTAAACAAGGCCTCGTTGAAGGACAATTATCCATTTCCAAACATGGACAACATGATTCAAGATATTATTGGTTTTGAGTTGTTGTCAACTTTGGATGTTTTTTTTGGCTATAACCAGGTAGTAGTGAAGGAGTCTAAAAGGTCTAATACTATTTTCACTACCCTATGGGGCACTTATGTCTATATCTACATGCCTTTTGGTTGATGAATGTAGGTGACACTTTACAAAGAGTAATAGATGTAGCCTTTGCTAGCTTAATCAACCAATTCATTATTGTTTATCAAGATGATATTATAATGTAATCTAAGAAAAGAGATGACCACTTGGCACATTTGGAACAAATGCTTATTAGATGCAGGGAGTTTGGAATTTCCTTCAATCTAAGGAAGTGCCACTTTGGATTATAAAATGCAAAGCTAATTGGGCACATTGTGTCTCATCAAGATGTCATGATAGACCATGAAAGGGTAGAGGCCATCGACAAAGTACCCATCCCATAGACTAAGAAAGGTATCCAATCTTTCTTTGGCTAGATCATTTTTTTAGGAGGTTTATTTCCAAATTTGTAGAGATTACTTTGCCCATTACCTCAATGTTAAAGAAGGATCAAACCATAAAGTGGGAGGAAAAGGCTATCCAATATTTCCAAGACATCAAGGCAACTTTTAAAAATACCCTAGGACTTGCTAGTCTTGATTATAAAAAATATTTTTAGATCTTTTCTTTTTCCTCTGAGTATACCATTTTTGTAATTCTACTACAAAATAATGATGAGGATCATGAGTACCCAATTGCCTTTTTTAGTAAGTCATTGTAGGGATTTGAAATAAAGTATACCATAATGGAAAAACAAGCCTTTGGTCTCTTAAGAACTATCAAACAATTCAGACCCTACATTCTAAGTTATAAAATTATGGCCTATGTTCCTCACATTATGGTGAAGGACATCTTGACTCAGAATGAGACTACTAATAAGAGATGTCGATGGGTCAAAAAATTTCAAGAATATGACTTGGAGATATAAACTACCATGTTGGTTAGAGGTATGGGTTTTGCCAAGATGATGACTGAAACCAACTTATAGACTATAAAAGTGAATAATGTGGAAGGGGTTGTTGATAGACCTGAATCCAAGTATGACCAATATCCATGGTACAAGGACATAGTTTATTATTTGAAGACTCTAAATTATCCTTCCTATGTAGACAAAAATCAAATAAGAATGTTAAAGTTGGTATTCTAAAAGTATCTTCTATTGTAAGATGATCTAGCTTGGAGGAACCAAGATGGTGTCCTCTTGAGATGCTTAGTGGAAAGTGAAATATCTCAGCTAGTTAGATAGTTCCATAGTGGTGTGTGTGGTGGTCACTTTGATCCTAAACTCACTGCACACAGAATTATGAGGGTCTGGTATTAGTGGCCCACACTATTTAAAGATGTTACTACCATGGTAAGAAAATGTGAAGAGTACCAATGATTCTTTGGGAAAATGAAAGCATCCAGATCCCTTCCCCTACATTTATTTCTATTAAGGAACCTTTCAAGTAGTGGGGAATGGAATTCATGGGTAAAATATCAGATGCTTCAAGTGTTCATCACAAATGTATCTTATTTTATATTGATTACTTCACAAAATGGGTTGAAACAATCCCTACCATAAAATCAACCCATTAGGTAGTCATTGATTTCCTTTTAAATAATGTATTTATTGATTTAGAGTGCCAATTAAAATTGTATGTGACAATTCCATGTGCTTTAGAGATAAATAGTTAATTACATTATGCAAGGATCATGGAATTGATCTATAATATGCCTCCAATCACAATCCACAAGGAAATGGGCAAGCTGAGTCTAGTAATAAGAACTTATTGAAAATCATTATAAGGACTCTAGATGCCAACAAAAGGAAATGGGATGAGCAGTTGAAATTTGTTTTCTAGGCTGATAGGTTGAATCCTAAGAGGTATTATAGAAGAAGCCCCTTTGAGCTTGTGTATGGAGCTCAATTTGTTTTACCCTTGAATCTGTAGTTACCTACTTACCAATTCATGTAGCTTAAATTCAAATTGGATGTGTATCAATGTCCAATTCACTAAGCTACAATCCTATCTTTATATATCCCCTTGGAAGGTCAAAGTTCATAGCCTTGCAAGTATTTTGTTTTTCTTTTACCAAGTAAAGAGATTTTGTCTCTTCGAGATTTCGGGCATTTTGGCACAAACACAATGCCTGAAGGAAATAAATCTTTAGGACTTTTGTCTTGGATAAAATCCCTAAAGACTTATTATCATCAGATATTTTTTCTTCTTTAAAATCTCTGAAAGAAGTCATTGCCCTACTTTTTGATCTTAAATGGAATTTTTTTAAGGGAACTTACCCTTTGGATGATTCACCCACAAAAAAGGCCCAAAGGATTTTTGGGATCATCTTTCCCTCATAAAATCTCTAAAGGGACTTTTCCTTCGAGTAATTTGCCTTTGAAATAATATCAAAGGTCATATTTTAAGGGTCATTTTGCCTCTAATAAAAGTCCAAAGGATTGTTTCCTGCAAGCACTTTACTCTTGAAAAATTAGCGAAGAATGTATGAAAAAGGTTCAAAGGGCATTATCTATATATGAAGGACATTCTCTATGATTCTAAGGGAATTTCAGGGTTCGATCGAAGGTTTCATGGCAAAAGAATTCACAATAAAAATATTTAACTATAGCCAAGCCTCTTTCTATGCATAAATTTTGCTAACTTGTGTTCAAAGAAGAAGTTTTAGGGCCCTAGATGAAAATTTCAATTTGTACCTTTGACATGTTTTGATGATTAAGGTGAGGAATTTCCTGATGAACTGAATGAAGGATATGTGTTTATCTCAAGGGACTCCTATGAATATTTTTGGGGGCTGGGAGGATCTTTCACCCTTCTTTGAATAAAGAAAAGATAGTGCAAAGGTAAATAGAGGTTGAGAGTCTAAGCTCAATTTTGAGTTAGACACATGGTGGGTTCTTAGATATTTATAAGTTTTGAGCCCTTTTTGAAGATTAGCCAACATGTCTTTGAGTGGGCAACGTGCAGAAAGTCTCCAGGACCTAAGTATCCAGAGTTGCAAAGAATGTTTTGCCACATGGTATCTCCTTGGGGTATTTTAGGTTTAGGGCCCTTTTTAAAAATTAACCTACTTACCTTTTGGTAGGTAAATTCAAAAGGTCCCTGAAGGCCCAGATTCCTAATTTTTTAAAGCTAAATTATGACACATGGCATTCTTACATCTCATAAGGAGCTCAGGGCATATTGCATCACTGCACCAAAGGAAAATAATGAGTGAAGAAGTGAAATTTTCCCTAAAGGCTCAAAAAGGAACCATGACGTATTATCCACTTGTATGGCTCCACATGCTGCAAGAAAGATCACCCAACATAAAATAAACATTTGCACTTTCCCTCTCTTTTTTAAGTAATTAATGAGCGTGGTTGGTGATTATCCATTATGCTTTGAAGCATTAATGGAAAATTTAATTTCTAAGTGTCAAATATTATAACTAAGGAATTTGTATTCATTTTTTTTTACCCTTTGCATTTAGAGCTTCTATTTGTGCCTTTGAGCTATTTGTGTATCCTAGCTAAGTGTAGTCCAAGAATGAGATTACGGTGAGTTTTTTTTGAATTTTTAGCTTCAATTATGTGCCACCCTCTGGATTAATAGTAAGTTTTCTTTTAGCTTGTTGTGTTTTAATTATTTGAGAGTGGTTGAAAAGTATTACAAGGGTTTTTTGAGTGAAGGGTTTGTCAAAATTTAAAGTATTATACTAGAAAGTTAGGGAAGAAATGGTGATATCCTCGACTTCTATAAGGGGCATCATAATATCTATCTTGGATGGGATTAAGGATACATATGTCATGGGGTTAGATTTTTCACCCATATTAAATGTTTTATTATGGCAAGACCACCTCCCAATAGTTAATAATGTCAACATGAGTTACATCACCCCTATGGCAGCATTCCCCCTAACTGCTCCATACCTATAATTGATCATTGTAGGTGCTCAAGTGTACTAACCAGACACCAGAACTATCATCAATAGTAGCTATTTAGTTGTCTACTATTTTTCTCATATGTCACTTAGTACCATGATTATAATTCCTCCATAGCTAGAAAGCATTACACTTACCATCCTTATGGATAATATGCACAGACAGATGATGCATCTCTAGGATATAATTATTTCAAAAGAAGCATTTACAACTACATTCTACATGTCCTCTTATTTTATGTACAACATAGTACACAATAGAACATTTCAAGGGCTCTTCAAGAACCCTAATGGAATGAGGATTTATGAAATATATCCATAAATCACCATGGAGGGATTTAATAACTTTTATAGATTCTATAATTGCTTCTTCAATATTATGATTGTCTTCTTTCTTTTGAGAAGCCTTAATACAAAGTACAGGGTGGCCAAGGAAGTAAATTAAAAATATGGTTCCTCTTACATTCAATTTGTGACATTCTCATATATCAAGGTAAGTGATTACTCAGGGTGACCACACAAATTACCAAGGTACCTAGATGAAAAATGAGTAGTAATGCAGCTGAGCTGACAGATGGTGCCTCTGCATGAAATGATAGCGGCCAAGAATATTAACAATCCCTTCAAGTTTCCTATTGTAATTACATATTATTCATGTTCTTCAGTCACCAAAGTGAAGGGATTAGAATAATAAATGGGATAATATTTAATTGATAAGATGCCACCCAAGCCCAATTACAACATTAGATGGCTGGTGAATATGGTGACTAATGTGATATTACATGAATAACATTATGAAGACATCTAGTTTGACTGCATCACCAAGGTGGATGTTAATAAATTAGATTATATGAGGCTGATGGTGTAGGAGGTCATTACCTAAAATATTGCTCTGATCCCTAAGGACATGGTGAATGACAAGATGACAATATCTTTAGTGTATAATATAGCCAATATTGAAGCCTATCACATCTCACAAGTTGATTTTAATGTTCAAGAAAATGATTCCATCCCTTGGAGATCATTTATAATTATGAGAAGAACCTTCAAGGGGTTGAAGGAACATGGGGTTGATCTTGGGGCTTATGATACCCCTACTCTACAATAGCTCAAGGAAGCTAAGGAGCTTAGAGGCTTCCTTCCATAATACAGTGGTGATCCTATGGCTCTACCACCAGTAGTGAAAGGTAAGGGAAAATAAAAACTTAGTGATGTTGATTTCACCAAGCCCATTAATGTGGAGTTGATAATAACAATGCAGTCTAAGGTTATGTTATATTTCTCAAAGATAATAAGCTTGGTAGAAAAATGGGATAAAATTATTACGAGGGAGGTTGTGTTGGCTACTTCCACCCCATGTCCATTTTGAGAGAAGGAGCCCCAATAACGCCATCCATTCAAGCTACAGTTCCACCTACTCCACCAAAAAAATAAGCAATAGTTTCTCCTACCCCAAAGATATATTCAAGAAAGAGAGGAGGTGAGTATGGAGGGGAGTAACCCAAACAAAAGAGAGTCAAGAAAGATCTACAACCTCTAAGTGGATTTCTTGCAAATAAATAGACTACATTTATGGACCTGTAATCTAAGGAACTCCTTGTGAAGAGGAGAGAAGACCAATCCTCATATACCTAGAAGTTAAGGGATATGAGCAATGATGAAGACTTAGATGAAGGTAGGCCTATTGTTGAGGTGATGAAGAAACAATGTGTTTTCACTCCATAGTAAATAAGGATGGGGTAGATAACCCCAAGGGAAAGGCCCCAAACACCACTAAAGGTCCCAATAATGGGCTTATTATAGAAGAGGGTCCCTTGAGAGTGGAGAGGTAAGGTAATGAGGAAGATATTCTAACCTCAAAGGATCATTTATCTTTTGATGATGTAGTGCAATTTTGAGTTGAGGGAGACATGTAAGCTTAGGCCCCTCAAGAAAATGAAACCATATCATTAGATACGAAGATATTCATTAATAATATCATCACCCAAACACTAGGCCAAGGTGATCAAAGTGGAGATAAAGAGTTAAATAAATCTGATGATAAAGCTAAAGAAGAGTCAAAATAGAGCATTTAAAGCACTACCGATTCTAAGGTGGTGGTTGAGTAAAAGGGCTTGTAGGTAGCTCTAGAGGTACCAAAAAACATCCATTCCCTTGCAAAAGTGTCAAGTCTAGCATCGAAGGAGAAGGAAAGTGCATAAGAAGGTGGGGGACCAACCTATAAATGGGTACCCCCACCCATACAAAAGAAAATAAGGAATTGGATGATTCTAATAAGGATGCTGATGAGGGTGCTTTAGGAGATGTCATTTTAATTTAAGTACTATGAATTCTTCTCCCTCACATCAAGGTCCATGACCTAACTCATAATAAAGTTCCTAAGGCTATGACTAATGAAGAGTTGCCTGAAGGTAACAATGATGTTACTATAGCCTCATCCATGCCCGAGGCCCAAGAAAATAAATAAGGTGAAGAGGCCATGCATCCTTTCATCCGATCAATAGAATAGTGAAGTTTGATTGAGAAGTTGCTCAAGGAATCTCATTATCCCAAGTCAGAGTTTGATGTTTTGGAGTAGATAGAAATGAGCTTAGAAAAGGTGCATGGAGTCATTCAGGGTGGTGAGGAAAAATAGAGTGATGAAGAGATTGAAAATTTTGTGTTGAGCCCACAACCAAAACCCATGGTGTTCCCTACATCTAGCACTCCAATGACACCACCCTTCACCATCTTGAGGCCTTCAATAATGTCTACCACTTCAATAGGATTCTAGACTAGACCCCTTCTCTAGGTCAAAGAGTAGTTCAAGGAGAAAAAGGACATCATGAGAAAAATAAGGGAGATAAATGTAATGAAGATCACTCAAGTGCATAAGGATAAGCCCCCAAAAAAGGCCAAAACACTTTTCAGAACCATCTTCACCACCACAAGAGCAAGCAATATAAATATATCTAGCCCTCCACCTAATGCATTAAATAAGGATGCTCCCCTTGAAAGTTACATAGTTTACAGCTACAGTTTAAGGGAGCCATCAATAAATGAGATGAAACATAGCTCATAAGTTTTGGCTAGTATGGTTGCCCATATAATGGATAAATACAAGGTTACCATGGAGGAGTTGGAGGTAGAAAACCAAGCTATGATTCAATACTTGTAAAATTTATTGAGTGAGCCTAAGGTACTAACTCCAACTACAAACACGGCTCTAGGTCCTCTCCATCTCTCCCTTGCATGATTCAACTCTAACCGGATTAATTATTTGAAGACTACAGGATGAGAAACTATAGATTGGCAACAAGACTTGGCCATGAGAGCAAAAGAAATAATCCACTCAACATTTAAATGTTTGAGTAACATAGTGGAAAATAAAAGAGAGTATAATGCCTAGATGTTTTCTTATGAGGTAGACACTAAGAAATGAGAGGAAGCTCAATAGCAAGTGGACACGATCTGTAGGATGAGAACATATACTTTGATTATGGAGACGATCATTACTCTAAATGATCATAAAAAGCCTAGGGAATATCAAATGGAAATCAAGCATCATCTGATGATGCTCAAAGATGGCATCTTCAATCTAAAAGGAGAAGAATAGTCTTTCAAGACTATGATAAGAGAGATACATGCCTCCCTTGTTATAGGATTTTATTTCATAATTTCAATCTGCTATATTTGTGATACACATTGTACTCATTTCCAATTTAAGTAATAAATGAAATTTTCTTATGGTTGCCATTCTCTTTAAGTTGCTGAAATATAATGCCATGATTTACATGCTTAGTTTATTTGTGATATGATGTATTCATCTTTATGGTGGTCATTTAAAGTTTATATTTATATTCTAATTTTTTTTTCTTTGAGATTTGGGAATAGGGTATTTATAACCTTTTTTAGGGTAGTCCTAGGCTCATGGATTCAACTAAGAGGAGTTCTTAAAGGATATCACCTATGCATGTTTTCATTTTCATTTGTGTTAGATCTATGGTATATTTGCTGATAAAGGAGACATAGTGGTTTATTTGAACTTCTTTGTGATCATATGTTAACCCTCCACTTTTAATCTCTATTAACTGATATTTTTTTGTCCTATGTTGTTTTATCCTACATATAACACACCCTCTACATATCCAAAGTGTTATTTTCCTTCGATCACATAAATATTGTATACTTGGC
>JARHVA010001826.1:447500-460000 GCA_037957365.1 Torreya grandis | reverse complement strand
GGTATGAATTCCTATATGGTGAAGATTGAGAGTGTTTATCCAAGGGACTTCTATTAGGGTCACTTCATTGTGAGAGAAGATAGGGGACCACCAAAGAGAATAGGAGTTAGCAGAGAGCCCGTTATATAAACTAGAGCCAATCCATAATAGCCATGACTTAATATTTTCCCAAGCCTTCCAAATTTTTTTCACAAAGGACCCCATGATTTGGATGGGAGAATAAGTGAAGAGAAGATTGTGGAAGTTGATCCCTTTCTAGTTTATTTTTCCCTTAGGTAGGCCTAAGGAGATACAGTTTCTAAAAAACACCTTTTGAGTTTCTTATCCCTCAATGGCCTGTACAATCCATTTAGCACATAAGGTAGTTAATTTTTGGGATATGTCGATGATCCCCTCCCTCCAGCATCATGAGTGAGGTAAGAATACTCCCAAGCCACCTTATAGAATTCTTTACCTTGAGGGGAATTGGCTCAAAGGAAATCTTTGAGAAATTTATCCAACTTCTGGTAAGAATTTTTAGAAGGCATCCAACATGATGAGTAGTACACATGGGTGGATGCAATAATTTTGAGTAGATTTGAAACTTGCATTCTAACAACAGATACTTGGTCACCTATAATTCTAGTTACTTAGCAACTCTATCAACAATATATTGTAACAACAAAGTTGGCAAGGCATAAAAAGCAAAGGGGATGCCTATAATTTTAAATATTTTATCATGTTGGATCCACTTCCAACCAAATTTGCTAGTCTATGATGGTGGAGGGAGGTAAGATTGTCTATAGAAATGCATTTTTTACCATTAGATGATGGATCTAGAGGCTAGGCAGAAGGTGTCAAGACACTATCAGGTATTGTCCACATTGGTTTCATCCTCAATGAGAGTAAATAAGGAGTCATCTACAAAGTAACCATTAAGTAGTTGCATATCTTTGTGTGGGTTTATGGCATCAGGAGGGAGATAAATTCCCTTAACAAGGCCCCTATCTTGGGCATTTCTAAGAAGATATTCAAAACCTTTAGTTGGAAGAACATACAAGGTAGAATCTAGTGGGTACCCTTGATTTAGAATGGAACAAACCAAATTTATCATAGGTGACTCCATTAATATAAAGGATAGTCAAGGCATATAAGAAAAGCATCTATATGGTTTGGATGAAGATGGGTCTGAATCCTAGAGCCCAAAACATGGCTAGAATAAATATCCATTCAATGTGATCATAAGATTTTTCAAAGTCAATTTTGATGAACATATCCTATTATTTAGACATCTATCCCAATCCATCCCTTCCTAGATGGAAATTTTGTTATCCAAAATATTACGACTTCTAATGAAACTAGTTTGTTCTATATGCATAATGAGAGGCAGTATATTATGTGACTAGATTGTCATAGCCTTGGTAATAAGTTTATAGGAGACATTCAGGGGGGTGATGGGATGCCAGTTGTAGATCAACTCAAGATCTTCCTACTTAGGTATGAATTTGATATTTTCTTTATTTATATTTTCACCTAGTGAATTCAAGTAAAACACTTCTTGATAAACCTTATGCAAGTCACTACCCAAAATGTCCCAAAGAGTTTTATAGAATTTTTAGGGGAAGAAATCAATGCTAGGAGCTTTGTCATTAGTCATGTGAGACACTGATTCATGCAATTCATCAATAGAGAGGGGCCTATTATAAACCACCCATTGGGCAAGAGTGAATTTACAAGGTACCACTAAAATGCATTGTTGAAAGCTAGTTTCACACTTAGTTTAAGACACTTGAGATTTGAAAACTTATTGATAATGGTGGATAATATCTTACATAATTTTTGAAGTATTTTTTAGTCTATTTTCAGCCTCACAAATGACTTGTATTTTCTTTTTCAAGTTCTTGTCTCATAGCATTTAGAAGAAATCCTTAGAAGCTTTGTCCCCTATCTTAAGCCAACAAAACCTAGCTTTGACTTGGGATCTTTAAGCATTATAGTTATCTACAATTATGAATGTGGTGTAATAAGTATGCAACTCTCACCTATAAGATCTCATTAAAGGTATCTTTTTATAAGGCTAGAGTCACTCGACTCAACTTAGAGGAAGTAGTATAGTAGGAGTTTCTCCCAATTTTAGAAAGTTAGTGGCCATAGATCCATAAAAAATGAGAGGTCATTATGATGGAATTATCCCACCAAAGAATTCAACTAGATTCTTGGGAAGGATGTATATCTAAATTCCAAACTATCCTAATGTGTGCCATCATGTGCCCATGCTTGAGTAAGGAAGAGTTAAGGAAGAATTGTGTTTTGTGGACTTTGGGTTTCATGAATTTCCATGTCACTTAGAACTAAATTATGGAGTGAAGGGAAAGCCCAAAATTTGGTAGCACATGTACCATACAAAAAACTATTATCAAAAGAGAAGTACAGTTGGGTGGACATCATTGCCCTATCTTTTAAAATTTGAGTGGGGCCTTCCCTAAAATTACTCTAGGTGTACCAAACTCCATTTATATAACAGCAGGTTAAATTGGGGTAATAAATGCCCCATTTAGTGCACATGTAAAACCACGCTTCCCTTTCTCCAGTTTCCCACCTCATAAGAAAAGTGGCCCATTTTATCCTCGAGAGACACCACCATATTAAAGTCACCACATAATGCCCAATGGGCATCAAGAATATCATCTATTATCCACCACCATAAATGGGTATGCTCTAAGGCATTATTCAAGGCATAAAAATTAATAAATCCAAAATAGTGGCTTTCAATGCTAAAAATTTCCCACACTAACCAATTGGTGGGGTCCATGCTAGATTGCACTAAATGTGGTTGTCACTTTGGAGAAATGAATGTGATCACCCTTCTACATCCTATGACATGGTTTCTATGAAGCATGATATTGTCATCCCAGATGTAATTACTGGCAACCATCAATCAAAATCCCCCACCTTAAATTTTTTCAGATAGAGAATGTCTATCTTGAGAAACTTCTATATGAAATCATGCATAAAAAACTTGTATTTTGGGTCTATGAGACCTCAAACATTCCATGAAAAGCAATTCATTTTAAATAAAGATATAAACCATTTATAATATTATTATTTTTTAAATCATCATTTACACACATGTCTTTATTATTATTTTAAAAACTGCACCTTCACATATAATATTATCCCTTGCAATAGACGGGAAAATATATTGATTTATTATATCAATATAGTTAATATTTAATTTTATTTTTCATCTACACTCATTGCCTAAGAACAAAAAGATTTCATACATATTTATAATATTTTTAAATATATGGATAAACTTTATTGTTATTCTTTTGAGTACAATTGACTTATTTATTTTATAAATCAACATGAGTATATAGTTTATTTATTTGTATTTAAACAATATATACAACATGACCATTATATACCTTTAAAAAATGACTAAAAATCACAATTCTTTTACAACATGTAAAAATCTAAAATGAACAATTTTTACTTACAATTTTGTAAACTTTCTTGAGTAAAAGAGATATTATTATTATTATTATTATTATTATTATTATTATTATTATTATTATTATTATTATTATTATTATTATTATTATTATTATTATTATTATTATTATTATTATTAACCAACAAACTTATTTAAAATTTTAAATAAGAGAGGGAGAATGGCATTTTTTTCAACAAGTAATCCACAACTCAACTAAATCATTTCCATCTACAATATTGATCTCATCTAAAAAAGCAAGGAAAGGAAGGGAGAGAGATATTTAATTTTATCAATAAGATATTATACAAACTCTAAATAATAATTTCTAATTCAAAAAGGAAGGATCAAACAAGAGAGAGATCATCTACTTCCACAACCTTCTCATTTTTAGATTCATTTTTCTTGAAAATTCAAAGAAGGTATTGGAAAATATTAAAGGAGATAAATACAAATGGGAATAATATATTAATTTAACAAGTATTTTTAAATATAAAAGAGAGGATAAAAATAACTAACCTTTACTCTTCTTTCTTCCTACACTTCTCAAAGCTTCTCCATACTCCAATACAACTCTCCTTCCACTAAATTGCATCTCAAGAACCACCCAACAATGGTTAAGGATATTACATAAAAAAGGGAGCCAAAATCATTTTCCCCAAGCTAACCATCAACCCATTAATGAAGAGTGTACCTGAGATCTTACATGGGTAATTTTTATGTCATAAAGGACCTATACCTTTCTTCCACACATGGAGTTTATTGAAAGTAAGGTATTACAATAAATTATCTTACATTCCCACATGGGATCCTTACAACTAATTAATTTTAAATTACCCTAATTCTTATACACTCCACTAAGTAGGTCATGTCTACTAACTAAGCTAGGTTCAAATAACATAGATTTTCTAGAAAAACTATGGGTTATGGCTTGTAGGTTCTCTAGAAAGCCTATGACCCCTACTAAAATAATAAATATAATTTTAAAAATTAAAAAATCATATGATAGATATGATAAGATTAAATGTAATTAATCTTTATAAACTTTTAATAATCATTATTTCATTAATAAATAATTAGGAAATTATGATTCAAATTCTTAACAACCACATAATTACAATGCTAAATATTTCAATGGCAAGAGAAGGATGTATCTCATGCAAGGTATTACATAATCACCATCTTATAAATGCATCATCCTCAATGCATTGAACCAACACTAGGGGTTGAAGAACTAAACATTATTAGAGGACATACTAGTTTATGAGTGGTGCAACTCAAGTCAACATTGATACAATAAAAATTATATTTATTTATTATTAAATTATTATTTTAAATTCCAAATATTATTAGTATCGTTATGCCTAGTAAAATTACACTTAAGTCTTCCTCTTATTCTCATTTAAATTTATCAACATCTTTTATTATTATTGTGAAATTGATTATCTTACATTTAAGAAGGTCTTTTTAAGTTAATAATCAATACTAATTTCCTTAATGTATATCCCATAGTGTTAAATTATCATATAATCATCCAAATATGTCCCAACCAAATAAATCCCAAAGGATATTACGTTGATATATAAGTATGATAAGTGTTATGTACAAAATATATTACTATGTTGTGATAACATGTGACTAAGCTAAGTCCCATCTCATGGCAAAAGTACTCCCTATGAAAAATGATAAGGTACTATCTAAATGATGAAATATCAGTTCTAGAGTAGAAATTTGGTCACTATGTTATGTAATTAATCTCCTTAGACCTCCCAATAAATAATTAATCCATACTATAGTCAAGTCAAGTACAAGATCACATAACCTTATGAGCCTTCCCAAGAATGATTCTACTTAGACCTCCTAAAATTTAGATAAAAAATGCTTTATCTAAATCTTGTATGAAACCCCCACATTTGGTAGGTCATATAATGCCTCAAGACTTGACCTTGCAAGCTGGATCATCCCACCCTCTAGCTATATTCCAAGCTACTTTTTCTCCCCCATATAGATAATAAGCATACAATGTTCACATAACAACATTCACAAAACCAACATTCAAATAGAGAAATAAAAATAAAAACCTCACCAAAATAAATTCATAATAATTTATTTAATTCAAATACAAATATGTCATAAAAAATTTAATAAAAATAATAAATAATAACCAAAATCATCACAATTATGTTAAAAAATAAAATAAAATATAAATCGAAGTGGACACATTAAAAGAATTGAAGTTAAAATCAAAGTAATTCAAACCATAAAAATATATCAATAAAAAGGAAACTTTGTTTCAAGAGAAAAAAAGTGTTGGTTTTAGAAAACAACTTAAAAATGACAACCAGATAATAAATAAATAAAACTTGACATAACAATTTTAGAAAAGTTTACACTATAGGACCATATGGTTAAGGAAGCCACCTAAGAGGAGAATGAAATTAAAAAAAAGCCTCAATTATCTCATGGATGTAAGAAAATACAACTTTAAATCATCTTTCATATGTCCCCCAAACTAGGTCCACAAGGTTAAAACATATGTGTTTATCACAAGGTAAGGTTACATGGTCAATGTTGCACTGTTAGGTGTTTTCAAAAGATATGATATAATTTTTTTTACATGGACAAAGGTTTTTATGGTTACATAATGTAGTTGATGAGTGACACAAATTCACCCACACCATAATCATAATAGTATAATTGCTCAAAGAAGGGGAATTGTTTTCAATGGTTAAACACATATACACATAAGTGTGGGGATATTTTAAACAAAAATTTTAAATTACACAACAAATGGGTTGAAATTAAGGTGGTGGAGACATACACATAATTTATATCACATTCACTTACATTTGGTCACAATAAAGGTTTGGGGAATATTACATACTTTACAAAATTTAAGGAATATTTTACTAGTATTGCATAGGATGTAAAAGAATCGCATCATTCTCATCTTAATAATCCTCTAAGGCCAAGTCATTCTTGATCCATCCATCTCATCCGTCCATTGACAATATAAAAATAAGCCTTGCCTTCAGTGGGTAATCTCAAATGAAATGGCCCTCACCCCTAGATAAATATCAAGCCTCTAAATAATACCCCTTCATTGGTGGGGTTCTTAAAGGTTTGTTGGGTCTTTCATGATAAACATCTACTGGTATAACCTTTGCATGCTAACATACATGAATTATGTTTGATTTATATCCTAGAGTAACACACTTTATAGAAAAAGGTAAATTCATCCCCTATGGAGAGTGAGAGTACTTCTTCTACACTCATGAATTTTGTTTAACATAAACCCTAGAACAACATGGTCTATGACTCTTTGGTTGATTATTTTATATGGGGAACATCACATGTGGTTGACACAGAGGGGTTATCTTAGGTATATACTCTAAGTTTAAGGTAGTGTCTCCTCCAAAATATTTATTAAGTGTTGATAGGTTGAGAAAATGGGTTAGTTTATTTGCACTAATTTCTTTAGTGATGGTTTCTAATGATCCACATTATATGAGCTACCCATTCTATCAACAGGATCCATATTGTAATAGATAGTATAAAATATAAAAATATATATGTGAGAGAGGAGGGACATTGACTATGCTAACCCCTTACCCAATTTCCATAGAAGGAAAGGGGAAGGGTTTGGGCCAGCTGGCCCACCCCATCTCCCTTTCTATGTTGGAGGGGTCATAGGTTGTCCATAGCTTGTGTAGCTTGACTAATGATCGAGGGCATGCATAGTATGGATAGGCCTATAAGACATTAAATAATAATAAAATAAATAAATAAATTACTATATATATATGCATACATACATTAATTATATATATATATATATATATATATATATATATATATATATATATATATATATATATATATATAACAAATGAATGAAATAATGAGATGAATAACTAACCTTTTTAAAGGTTTCATATACATATATATGTGTTTTAATGATAAAATATCAATATATACATTTTGTATATATACTAGAGTTTTATCTCTAACATTTAGCCTTATTTCCTTGAGATTTCCATTGAAATCTTCAATCTCTAAATGAAATAAAGAATCAATGAGATTAAAAAATTTGAAAATGATTTTTGTTTGGGAGTTTGAAAAATTAGGGTTTCAATAAGTTTCCTATATCCTAAGTGATAGATTCCTCCAATCCTATGATGGTGATTTAATCCACCATACGATAATTCAAATAGGAAACTTTTGAATTTATTTTATTACAATTGATTTTATTTATTTAGCTTCTTATTTAAGCTATGTTTAAACCACTTATTAAGTAAATTAATTTTTTCTCGAAGCTTTTTGGGGTGACTTATTTACTCTATACATGATGATGATGATGATGATGATGATGATGATTATTATTATTTTAAAAAAATAAAATAAATAAAAAATTGAGTATTAATCATCTTCTTAAATTATGGTAACTTAAAGGTGAGAGTTAATAAATTTAAAATTTTGATTTTAAACATTACCTTATCACCATTTAAACTTATTTAAACAAAAATAAAATAAAATAATAATAATATTAAAATTATTATATCTTTTTACAAGATTATTTTAGTGTGTTACAGTAGCTTTAAATAAATACTTACATTTAAGGTTTTCAAATTTTGAGACTTTGAAGTAATTATTTTTGGATATGAAATATTTAATTTATAATTAGACAAATTTTTCTCCCATCAAGAGTCATATTTTTTTAACCAATTCCATGAGACATTTGTTGTAATCAAAATCTCTCTACATTTTCTTGTTTCAAAAGTCTATTTGGAATTGACATAATTAAAATACCTATAAATGAAACTTATCAAAACTAAGAGTTGAAATAAATATAAAATATCTTAAAAATAAATATATAATATTAAGATAAAATCTAGCACAAGATCTAATATTTTTAGCATGATGGTTTCTGAAGCCGATTTATAGAGAAATTTTTACAACACATTTTTTGGTCTATTAAATTTAGTTTAGTATGCATAACAAAATAATAATTTTACTCCAAAATAAATTATTATAAAGGTTTAAACACATTATTTCTATTTTAAATAGTAGGTTTTAAAATTTAGAAAAAAAAATTCTTTCTTGTTTTGAAATAAAACAATATTTTTGAACTTGTTTTACCCAACTTGTAATGGGTGTGTTTTATCACTCCCCTAAGCTTTGTAGGTTGATAAAATAAATATTGTGACCTTAGGATAATTTTTTGGCTGCTAACTCTTTTAGCTATTTTAGGCCCTAAATGAACAATGTCAGGTCAAAAGGAGTTATTTCATTATTGTAATTTGGAATCACCATGGGAGTAAGGATGTCCCTTTTTTCTTAGAATTATAAGTATAAATTCAAGTGATATTTTTTTGAGGACCTTCCTCGTAACTCTTGGTAGTGCATACATATCTAGGGCTAACTAGTGGACAGAGGGTTACCGGCTTGGGTTAACTACATCGCTTAGTCATGTGAATATTCGACCAAGGTCAGATAACTTCACTTGGTATAATAATAATTTAATAATTATTAAACTATAATAACTCTAATTTTATGTGTGATGGTATCACTACAGATATGTAGACATCTTAGGGAGTGAGCATGAGCTTAACAAACTAACCCTTGGGATACCTCTTATGTGGATGTCATCTATTAATGTAAGGATGTTATTTTAGGATATGATTATAAAAGTAACCCTTAGTATTCCTTCTTAGTGTGGACAATTTAAAACTAAATTTAGTGTGTTCTTGGAATATGTGCTTAAAACCTATAATCCTTAGTACACTTGCCTAATCATAAATGACTTATGAGCTATGTGGTTTTATTAGTTGATCAACTCTTGTGGGATAGTGACCCCTTATGATTATTGATATTTTAGTTATTTCTTCACTATTTTAACCTTGGAAAATTTTATTATAGACTTTCTTGGGAGACATAATTTCTCAAGAAACATAAGCCATAGATTTTTTTAAACCATTGATTGTGTAGAACAAGAAAATATAAGTTCCTAGTCACGCTTGACTCTTATTGTGATGTTGTATGAAATTGATTGGGTAATAAAAATTCTTTGTGATTTTATATATTTTTATTTATGAAATTAATATATTTATGTATTTTGAGTAGATGGATAGAGATTTAGAAGCTTGACTGAGTGACGTACTTGCTCCTTTATTAGCTTAGATTACCAACTCTTATTTGGTGATAGAGGAGGCTATCACAAGTGCAATGAGAACTACATCAGACCCCAATTCCATGGTGTGGATATGAAGGATACCTAATTTAATATAGGTCTTTAGGTTAGGTTAGGGTTGTCATTTCTTTGATTAGACTTGTACGATAATGCATGGGCAAACTATTTGAATTGTAGCAATTAAATGATATACCTATTTCACTACATAATTGTGTGTGTCACACTCTCTTGAAAAAAATTTAAATGTTAATAATAATAATAATAATAATAATAATAATAATAATAATAATAATAATAATAATATATTAAAAAATACCATGTTTTCTCAAATTTTTAGTTAAGTTATTATGCGTTAAATTTTAGGCATGACACATTTTTTTGTGTTCTAATTTAAACTCTGCCACCCCTATTCTAATGTTTTAAAGACTAATATTATGCATGTTTGATACATAATAATGTTTTTTTCATAAAAAAATATTATCTAGCCAATAAGGTGTTTGATCTTCACCTTTCCCCCTTTAGTTTTTTGTGCTACTTATTCATCCCCTTATGCCAATAAATAGGATTAGAGCTTAGGTCCTTAGTGACTATTCAATATGGTAGTTATCTACTAGTAGTTTATGGTAACAACCTATAATTTTTGAAGGAAATAACTATAATTTATTTATCATTAATATGTATACCATATTTTTCTCACAAGAGCTATGGGAACTTGTATAGGGTGGATATACAGAGGTTGTAGACCAAGAAACTTTCAATGTCCTTAATAAAAACCAAATGTGTTTAAAAATAATATAAAAAAGGATGTCAAGTCCTTAAGCTACATTAAAATTACTTTGGTTGATTTTTTTCTTAAAAATAACAATAATTACCCATTCTAAATAAGATTTGGATATTTTACAAAATGCCTATCAAGGTAGTGACAAGGTGAAGCTTGTCAAGTTGCAGCTATTGAGAATAGACTTTGAGACCCAAAATATGAGATAAAATAAGTTAATCAATTACTTATTCATAAATATAATTCACATTATCAATCAAATCAAGACAAATGGAGATACTCTTGAAGATCATAGAATAATAGAGACAATGTTGAAGAGCCTTCCAATAATATTTGATTCTTATAGCAGTTATGATTGAAGAGTCTAAAGACTTGAGACAAATGATGGTTGATGAGATAATAGGTTACTTGCAAACCCATGAAAAATAATTTAATAGGTCATCCACCTTTCCCCATGAACAAGCATTTAATACAAATGATAATGTGAGATTTATACAGAGAGGAATGAGTAACAAACATAGAGGATGAACTTGTAGTAGCTAATAAGGTGGAAGAGATAATCATAAAGAATCATATGGAAGAGGAAGAAGGAGAAACAACACTTGAATAAGTGGTTCTAATCAAAGGTATGATAATTTAAATCTATAGTGTTATTATTGCATGAAGTATGGACATTATTCTAGGGAGTGTAAAAAGAAAGAGTATCATTTAAATACTCAAAAAAAAACTTATCCAAGACACAAGAGGCTGAACCTAATAAGAATGATAAAGGGGGAAACTTGTCCAAAACATGAAATATAGTTGAAAAAAGTAGTAGAGAGATATGGTATGTTCATAGTGGTTGTGGTAACCACATAATTGGGAATAAAAATATGGTCAGTCACATAGATGAGTCAATAAAATCATAAGTTAAGATGGGAAACAATGATAAGGTCCCTATCATGGGTAAAGGAAACATTTCTATTTTCACCAAGCAAGGTGATAAAATATGAATTCAAGATGTTTATTATGTGACTTGGTTGATGTCCAATGTAATTAATATTAGGAAACTGGTTCAAAAATGATTTAGGGTGATATTTGAAGAAGGAGATGGCATCATTTTTAATATAAGTGGCTGAAATAGGTAGATTATAGTAGTAAATATGACAACCACTAGTGTTTTTCCTTTGAAGATACAAAGTGATCTCACATTAAAATTAAAAATATTGATTATGGTTTAGTCTACCCCTTGGAATCTTAGGTATGGACATTTATTTTTTGGTGGGATAAACCTTCTTCACAATAAGAAATTAGTGAGAGGGATTCCCCTTATAGAATAGTCAAAGTGTGTAAAAGTTTTATATTAGGTATGTAGCATAGGAGTGACTTTCCCTTGGGTAACTCTTAAAAAGAAAGATCTCCTCTTGAGATGATACATTAGGACCTATGTGATGCAATGAAGACTCCTTTGCCATCTAATAATGTGTATTTCATTAAATTCATAAATGAATTTAGTAGAAAGAAATGGGTGTATTTTTTTAAGATTAAATTAGATGCATTTGAAACCTTAAAGTGATTCAAGGCCATGGTTGAGAAGCAGAGTGGATCTTACATAAAGTTTTTTAGAATTGATAGAGGTGGAGAATACATATCAAAAAAGTTTATTATTTTTTTCAAAGATGATGGCATCAAGAAGATATTTACAACTAGGTATACACCACAACCAAATGGTGTAGTAGTGAGAAAGTTTCAAACCATCTAAGAGATGGAAAGAAGTATAATAAAAGCTAAAAGATTTCCCAATGAGTTATGATGTTGTAACAACAATTATATATTTTATAATTATTTTTCTAAATAATAGTGTTAGGGTTATAGTCCCTCGAGAATCATGGAACAATCAAAAACTTAATGTGGAACACCTTATACTATTTAGATTTGTGGCATGTGCACATGTACCTAAGAAAAGAAGATCAAAGTGGGATATAAAATGAGAGAAATATATTTTCATTAGGTATAGTGACCAATAAAAAGCTTACAAAATATACATTTTGATTCCCAAAGAGTTAATAATCAACTGAGAT
>JARHVA010001826.1:365000-442500 GCA_037957365.1 Torreya grandis | reverse complement strand
TCTATTATAGATATTCACACTTATCTCGGTAAACTTGGGGTAATTAGATGATTTGTCCTTGAAATGGCTTATTGTATCCACTCTATCAATTCTCTTCTTAATAAAGGTAATTCTCTAGAATGGATAGATCCATCAAAAATCATTTGATAATATGAAAAAATCATTGCTTCATCCACCTACTCTTCGTCCCCCTTCAAATGATTGACCTTTGATCCTATAAGCCTCTTCTATACCCATATCCATTGGGGTGATCCTTTCCCAACAAGATGATACTAAAAGAGAATACACCATCTACTATATTAGTTGAGGCCTTATTTATTATGAAAAATATTACACAAAATTCAAATGTGATTGCCTCACCATATATTTTTTAGCTAAAAAACTTTGATATTATATGTTTTATTATACCTCTTATGTCATCATCCATTTTGATCCCCTTCGTCACTTCTTCTCCAAAGCCTTTCTTCCTGGAGATAGAATTGGCAAGTGGATGGTACTTCCCATGGAAATTTATCTTTGAAATATTACTCAAAAAGATGTCAAAGGACAAATCATCACTAATCAACTTGCCATAGTTCTTGTATCTACTACCGACCACCTTCAAGATAGTATTCCCAATGATAATATTCTCTATATTGAAATTCTCAACCAATCTATATCCCTTAAATATTACTTCCATAACTTCACTGCTAATCTTTAGGCAAGTAATCTTGATGACTCTGCTATCATCCCTGATACTACTAAACCAAAATTAATTATCAAAGAATTTCCTAAAATTAATGTTGATTTACGTGAGGATACTTGGACCCTTCATTTTAATGGTGATAAATTCATTCAAGGAGCTAGGATAGGGTGTATTCTTATGATCTCTCTTGCAAAAATCATCCCATTAGATTTTTTCCTAACATTTAATGTCACTAACAACATGGTAGAGTATGAAGCTTTAATTTTAGGCATGAGAGTTGCCCTTGATTTAGATATCTAATACCTGCATATTTCAGGTGATTCCCATCTCATTTGACATCAAGTAAATGGTTATTACAAATGAAAAATTTAGAGACTAATGTATTATCATCAAATTGCAACTACTCTCTCCAGAGATTTCATTTCTTTCAACATTGAGCCTATCCCTCAAGATCAAAATTATATTGATAATTCCCTCACTTATTCAACATCTCTTTTTTATCTGCACCAAGTTCTTATCAATCTTAATTTTATTACCCAAAAAAATATCCATCTTCTACTTAACCACATGATTCATTAATTTTCCACATTGAGGCCATCACCATTCAATAAAGCCTATGGTAAAAATACATCATTCAATTTTTGGAACAACAGACTTATCCCACTAACCTAGATTCCTATGAAAAGACTCGAAGTGTCAAACAAGATTTTAAGTATGTATTTAGATATAAAATCCTATATTATCTCAATGCTAAAGGTACCTTACTCTACTATGTTATGAATTATTAGGTTCTTTCTCTTCTTGAATAAGCACATGGGGGAATTTACAGTGGCCATTGTAACATGCTACAACCTACAAATGCTTACATATGGGGTAATTTTGGCTCACTCTTGAAAAGGATGCCATTGAATTTTATAAAAAATGTATTACTTGCCAAATTCATGACATTTTAATTCATTTACCTCTAGCTGACCTTCAAACTGTATCATCTCCCTGGTCATTCTTCATGTGGGGATTAGATATAAAGGGAAAATTACCTTGATCTCAAGATGGGCATGTCTTTATAATCAAATTCATATAATATTTTACCAAATTGGTTGAGGCTATGCCCCTTGATAATGTCACTATTACCACCTTATCCAAATTTATCCTTGATCAAATAATTACTGCTTTGGTGTCTTTCATACTATCATTTCAAATAATGGTGGTAATTTCAAAAACGAAGATGTCAAATAAATTTATGCCAAATTTAAAATCAATCACAAACTCTCCACACCCAATCATCCATAATGTAATGTCTTAGCTAAGGCCACCAACAAAATTCTCCAAAAGATAATTCATGAAACCAACATGAATTGGTGCCTTCATCTCTATCTTACTCTTTGGGCCTATCATACTACCATACACACTATTACTGGGGCAACACTATTCTCTCTAGTCTATGGTTTTGAATTAGTCCTTCCATTATAAGTTGAGCTTCCTTATCTCCATATATCTCTTCATGGTATCATACCCAATGAATAATTACATGAATCTCACCTTCATTCTCTCAATCTCCTTGATGAACATCATCTTTGTTCATTTCAATACAACCACAAATACAAGGCATGTATTGCCAAACAACATAACGAATGAGTTAAAGTGTATATATTTAATGTTGGTGATCTTATCCTTAAATTAGATTACACTCATGATAAATAAGGTAAATATGCCCAAAAATGGTGCGGTCCTTATTTATTCAAAGATATTCTTGGTCTAAGTACATATCACCTCCAAATCAATGAAGGTCATATTTTCAAACAGTCTACCAATGCATAATTCCTCAAGAAGTATTTTGCCTAATCCTTCCCTTTTTTTCATGCTTTATATATGTTATCTATCTAACACTTTTTTAAGGATACTTGCATGAGTCTCACTCTTTGAATAATTTATCTCTTTTCACAAACCTTAGTCCTTCCTTTTGGTCTTTTAGTTTCCATTTTTCTCATGAGTTACATTGTAAAACCATGGATATGACCTAGTTTTCCTCATGATGTACTTTCATTCTCTTTATTTTTCATACTTTTTACACACTTTTTGACACCCCTTGGGTTTTTTTTTGTGTGTTCTAGTGTAATACCATGGTTAGGACCTGACCTTTCTCATAAATACCATCTTTTGCTTATCCCATTTATTTTTCACATGCTTTGCACACCCTCATGGGTTTCTCTTTTATGAGTTGTAGTGTAAGACCATGGATAAGACCTGACCGTCCTCATAAAATCAATATATTTTTCATTCCTTATTTAAAATGTGTTTTATAATCATTACGAGTTCTTAATCCTTTATTCTCATCTTTAGCTTTTGCTACTTTTAATAGATAAAATTTGCATAACAACTTGTGTTATCAAGTTTTCCTCCATTTCCCTCATTTTTATGATAAGGAGTCACACATTTTCTTTCATTGTATCTCATTCTTTTGTGATTTGAATTAATTCAAAGTGTTTCATATTTCATTCCTCTTGATTTCCTTTCCTTTCACTCCACATTAGATAAAATAATGTTGAATTTAAGATAGAACTTTTATTTCACCTAGATTTACGAGACTCTTAGACAAGATGCTCTTTAAGTTATTTATCTTAGCAACCAAGTCCCAAGTATTCAAATGAAAGTCATATTTAGCACCCATGTTTGGTTTTATAAATCCGTATGGAGGAGGAATAGGAAAAATCCATGAATAAATTTAAAAGCTAAATCATTTGAAAAAAAAGGCAATGATATACAAAATCTAAAATAAAAATATTAGAATTCAAAATCACACCAAAATATATGATTACAAGCATATATCATATCTATAATTGAAGCTCAAACTCCATGGTTAGCCTCACAATAGAGTCGAGGTCCATTGGGGTACGGTAGGCTAGTAGATTGGAACATGATAATTTAATAAACTCTATGGTACTACATACTTTCTCACGTAAGTAACCAATCTTTGTAGTAGAGCAATGGCTATATAAGGGGTCTTGAGGAATGGGGAACATGCTAAGGGAAGGTAGGCTCATTTTAATTTTCATGCATATAGCCTTCAGGGGATGATCTACATACATCATTATTGACCCAAGACTTGTGTGGGTACGAGAAGTTCTTTAGAGTCCTTAAGGTCAAAAGTCCTATTAATTTGACAAACCTAATTTGAGTGTCCTGACCTCAATAAAGAGTTCTTCTACCTTGGTTTTTACTTCATTCTCCCCTTAACCCATTTTATTTCCCCCGTTGATCAACATGTGTGATTATAATTTTATTTTACCTCTTCTTTACTTCCTTCTTCTTCACATCTTAAAAACATGATAGCACCACTTTGTTTCAATTATATCTATCCTTAGTGCAAAATAATATGCGTGAACAACTAGGATTCATTTTATTTACACCATGGCTTAATATTTCTAGAATTTTATTTATTTTACCATTTATTATTATTTTAATAACCTTTTCTTAAACACTTGAGAGTCTATTTCTACTTTCATGTACTTTTTCCATTGTTGAGTGAGGTTGGTTTGTTACTTCTCACTCACCAATGTTGTTTTCCCTTTTATGAACCTTTTTCCATTGATGATTAAGTATTTTTAATTCTCATGCATCAATTTTTTTTACCATTTTTGCCTTCCCATCTTTGTTTAAATAAGGTTTATTACTTATTTTATATTGATGTTTGATTAACATATTTTTGACATGTATCCTTGGTTTGACTTGGTGAGTTTGCCTTTCTTATTTAAGTTTTACCTATTTAATTTTCTCAATATTCAGTAGCCTTGGATTTTTTGTTACTTGATTTACTCTAAATTTTGACTTGTTCATTTAGTCTAATATTAAATTTATCACCCTAACTTGCTAAATTTCTATGTACGTCCCATCCACATAGTACAAGTTATCTTGGCTTTCTTACATTTGTTTGGTTTTGATTTTTAGTTTTGTATCCTTGGGTTTATCAAAATTAATCCATATGACCTTTATGATCATAACTACAAACACAAAAAATAACCATCTAGTAATAAAGGTAAGTCAAGGTACGTATACATTTACTTTTTCAATTATTTATATTTTAGTCATTTAATTTTAGTTATTTTATGCTTTAAAATACTACAACTTTTTTTTTAGATTTAAAATTGCATGTTACTATGTTGTTTCTTGGATAACCATCCCCTATATCACTTGAGTGACACATGATGACATTTGAGTGGGGTAAATGTATACATAATATTTTCAAACTTTTATCAAATACTGATGCTTTATATCTTATTAGAACCCATCGATTCTAAATCTATTTGAGTGCATACCCTAATGGGTACACCAAGAAAGGGTTGGGTAGACCATTGGTGCTTCACAAGATTATTTTTCATTATTGACACTTGTTACTAATATAGCTATCTCTTACAAACATTCCCCTAAGCTTTGCATCCACTTTTGCACCCTCCTCTAGTCATTTACCACATTCATTATCTCTTTACCTACCATAAACCCCTTTTTGGTAATTTTCATGACTATGTTGGCCACATTGACCTTGTATTATTATTGACAAAACTTATTGGGGATTAGGTCATCCCATGGCTAACCTAATCCATGACCTACTTAGTTTTTGTCAATTACAATACTAGGTCGACTAGTTTGACCTTGTTAAATGAAATTTTTGGAAGGGTTTATGGTTATATCTACCTATATAAACACATTCATTGTTCTATTCTTAGAAATTAGGTAGGATTTATTATTCATTTGTCCTTCTTTACAATCTTATTTTCTACCATTCTACTTGAGGAGTCTTAGCTTAGGGTTTCTACTTGGAGAAGTATCTTATGTTGTGGATAAGTCTTGGATGTTTTGACATGTCTTAGTGATCCTTAAAAACCACAATAACCTTTTATAAATCACCTTTGACCAAGGGAAAGATTGATTTTTGATGGGATCATCTTTCTTATGTTACTTAGAGATACTCATGATACTTATGCTATTGAGTATCTCTAAGTAGCATAAGTAAGACAAACCCATCAAGACTCAATCTCTCATTTGGCTAAAGGTTCTTTGCAAGGGGTTGTTGTGGTTTTTAAGGATCACTAAGAAATTCCAAAGCATCCAAAACTTATCCACAAGACAAGATTATTCTCTAAGGATAAACCCTGAGTTAAGACTCATCAAGTGGAAGAGTAGATTGTAAATAAGTGTAACTAAATAATAACTCATGCATACTCTATAAGAATGGTGAAATGGATGTGTTTATATAGGTGTATCTAACCCTAAACCCTTCCAAAAAATTTGTCTGAGAAGGTCAACTCGATTAACCTAGTATTGTAATTGATAGAAACTAACTAGGTCACAGACTAGGTTGGCCATGGGATGACCTAGTCCCTAATAAGTTTTATCAATAGAAATAGAAGGTCAATGTGGCTGACATTGTCATGAAAACTACCAAAAAAGGGTTTAGGCTAGGGAAAGGGATAATGAAGGTATAAAAGAGGAGGAAAAGCTTAGGGGAATGTCTTTAGGAGTAGGTTGGATTAGTAACAAGTGGAAATAAGGGACAACAATCCTATGAAGTACCAATGGTATGCCAACCCCTTTCCTAGTGCACCCCTTAGGGTGTGCAATTAGAGTGATTGAGACTCGATGGGTTCCTACAAGATATAACCATCAGTATTTGATAAAAGTTTGAAAATATTATGTGTATACATATGCCCCACTCTAAGCTCATCACATCTCACTCAAGTGAAATAGGGGATGGTGCTTTGATAAATACCATAGTAACACACAACACTGAAGCTAAAAAGTTACAATATTTTAAAGCATAAAATGATTGAAATGAAAATAAATAAAAAATTAAATGTATGTGCACCTTGACTTACCTTTATTTTTGGATGGATGTCTGTTGTATTTTTAGTTCTGATCATGGAGGGCACAAAGGCTACTTTTAACAAATCAAAGGATACAAAACCAAAGAGAAAAAATAAACAAATGTTTAAAATCCAAGATAACTGGTGAAATTTGGTAAGCTAGAGAGATAATTGTTATATTAGACCAAATGACAAAGTCAAAATTTAGAGTAAATAGGGTAACTAAAAAACCAAGGATACTAAAGACCAAAAAGCTCAAACAGGTAAACCTTAAGTAAAAAAGGCAAACTCACCATGTCAACTAAGGATACATATAAAAAATATGGTAATCAAACATAAATTTAAAATAAGTAAAAAAGCTTACTTAAATAAATATGGGTAAGAAAAAATGGTAAAATAGCATTGATGTGTGAGAAGTAACAATCATGAATTAATCATCAATGGAAAAATATACATAAAAGGGAAAATAACATTGGTGAGTGAGAAGTGAAAAACCAACCTAATTTAACAATGGAAAAAGTACATGAAATTAGAAATGGAATCTAGTGTCTAAAAAAAGGGTATTACAATAATAATAAATGGTAAAATAAATCAAGGTAAGTCTAGAAATGTATAGACATGGTGTAAAGAAACTGAATACTAGTTACTCAAGCATATTGTTTTGCACTTAGGATATATAAAACTAAAATAAAGTGGTGTTAGCATGTTTTCAAGATGTTAATAATAAGGAATTAGAGAAGATAGAAAATAGATTTAGAATCACATGTGCTTATCAAGGTGGGAAATGAAATGAGTTTAGGGAGAAAGGACTAGTGCTACTAATGTTATTTAAAAAGCAGGCACTCAATAGTGACTCTAGTGAGGAGGATGATGAGACTTGAAATGAGATAAATTGGAAGAATCTAATAAGAAGACAAAAACTTGTGTGCCTTATGGATGGAATCACCCTTGATGAAGAAGATCCAACTCATCTTTGAATTGAAAAAAATGAAGGGACAAGGAATTTGAAGACTCTCAGTAGGAGAGGAATGAACCCTAATGCACACCACTGAAGACCACTAAAGTAAAAATCAACATATAATTCAAGCTAAATATTGACACTATAGGCACCTACTAGTCTGAGGTAAAGATGGCATGAATCATAGACCTCCTAAAGGAATTTTAGAGCTTGTTCTCGTGCAACTACCAAGACATGAAGGGCACCCACCCTTCCCTTGGTAAAATGACCATAAAGTTGGTAGATGGTGCAAGACCTATCAAGAATCACCCATATGTAATGAACCCTAACTTACATCCCAAGGTGAAAATAGATATTGATGGAATGTTGGTCATGGGTTTTCTCTACCCTATACAAGAGTTTGACTGGGTGAGCCTAATGGTTATAAGCATCAAGAAGGATGGGCACACATAGATATGCATCAACTAAATTTTTTTAAACACTACCTACATCACTAACCCATTCAAAACCATGTTCACCAATTATATTCTAGATAGCATTGTAGGTTAAAAAATCTCTACTCTCATTGATGGTTTCTCAGGGTACCATTAGGTGCAAATTGAGTAGGAGGAAAACCCAAAACAACATTTGTGACTAAATGGGGTTGTTTTGTTATAATGTGATGTCCTTTGGACTCAATAATGCACCATTTATGTTCTCTAGATTGGTGATCACTACTTTCAAAGACTTCATCCGTAGGTTCCTCCAAGTCTATCTCAATGACTGGACTATGTATGGCCTTGTAAAGGACCACTATATAATTTGCACCTCATGTTTGAGAGGTGCAGCTAGTTACAGATATCTTTAAACCTAAATAAGTGCATATTTTTAACCCCCTTTATAAATTTCTCAGGAACATCATCTACAAGGATGGTTTACTTGTTGACGCTATGAATATATCCATCATAATTCAACTCTAGAATCCTTCAACACAGAAATACATTCATGCCTTTCTAGTCCATTATGGATACTACATGAAGTTTATTTAGAGCTATGAGAATATTATAGTTCCTATATAGGAGATATTTATAAATATGTATAGTTATATTAGGATGGGGTACAAGAGGAGGATTTTGAAATATTAAAGTAAAAATTGGCTAGCATGCCAATTTTACATTTCCTAGATTGGACTACTCCTTTCCACATCCATGTTGATGCTTTAGGATATAAAATTGGTGATATATTTGCATAACCAAGTGAGGGTAATATGGACCACCCCATCTCATTTTAAAGTATGATATTGACATAAATAAAACAAAATTACACCACCACCGAGTGTAAGGCACTACTAATGGTCTATGCCTTAAAAAAAATTAGGCAATATCTATTGGTGACTCCATTCATCTTTTTCATTGATCATGAGGCATTCAACTACCTTATGAATAAGCCTATTTTATATAGGCACATATGCATATGGATATTTCTATTCTAGGAGTTCTAGTTCTCTATTTTTTTTAAACCTATAAAGTATAACTTGGGACTAGACCATTTATCCTATATAAATTTTGGCAATACGATAGTGCTAATTAAGGATGACATGCTAGATACATAACTATATAGATTTTAAAATGTCCTTGAATACTTGGTGGAGATTGTCACTTTCCTAATTTCTAGGTTTATACCCAACACCATGTCAAATAAGGAGAAGAAATAACTCACTATTTGCACTGTCCCTTCTAACTCATTGAGGGGTAGTTGTACAAACTAAGTAGAGATGAAGTCCTACACAATGTGTTTTAGAACATGAAAGGGACCCCATATTAAAATAAGCACATGAGGGAATCATAATATGTCATTACATTGGAGATGAAATGACATGCAAGATATTATAGTCAAGCTTGTGGTAGTCAAGCTTATTCTAAGATGAAAAGGAGTATACTAGGGCATGAAACATATACCATTGCATAAAGAAGCCCAATCACAAAGATGATATGCCTCTCATCCCCATTCTTTCTCAAGAACCATTAATAAAATGTGACATTGATTTTTTTAGACTAAAAAATCTCATAGCTTAGTGTAAAGGTGTAAGGTATATTTTGTTGGCCATTGACTATTTCACTAAGTAGGCTGAAGATATACCAACAAAAGACTACTCAGCCATGATAATTATGTGCTTCATATAGGAGAACATAATAAGTCTATATGGGTGCCCATTAAGTCTGAATAGTGATATGGGCACTCATTTCATCAATGAGACGGTATGCATACTCTTAACTAAATACATGGTGGCACACCATAAGACCACCCCATATCACCCATAGGCAAATGACATAACTGAATCATTAAACAAGATCCTAGGAATGTGCTTGATAAAGATATGTGATATTGGCACAAGGATTGGGATGATCACATTTTAGTATTAATATGAACATATTGTATGACATATAAGTGCTTAAATAGGTCTATGCCATTTTACTTTGTGTTTGGTGTTGAAACAGTTTTCTGTATGGAATTCATGGTACCATCCTTACGCATTGCATATATTGGTCACTTAGATGACCAAGAATATTTAATCACAAGGCTGGAAGACTTAGAGCATTTGGATGAAAAGTGTGCCCAAGCAAGATGGAGTCAATAAATTGAAAATGCATGTCAAAAGCTCTGGCATGATAAACACATCAAGCATAAGGAACTGACTAAAGGAGCATTGCTCTTGCTCTATGATTCCACATACCTTAATCACCTAGGAAAATTACAAATAAGGTGGATCAAACCCTACATCATCCACTACATACTAGAGATAAATGCATGAAAGTTGTGCATGTTGTCTAGTGAAATGCTCCCAAAGCATTTAAATGGAAATTTATTGAAGCCATATCGATAGTATGATGGATATTACACCATAAGAACACTAAATTCTTGGTCACTAGTTGATCTGAGTTAAACTGGCCATAATATAGTTTGGCACAAGCTAAACCATTCTTTTTATTTTATTTTATTTTATTCCTTGTGTAGTGTCAAGAGGCAATAAGTGGCACTCAAAGGCTTCAAGGACTTATCTGTTAGAACTTCATGCACATAATTATATTCAGGTAAGTTGAGCACTTTCAATTTTTAAGAACATGAGGCCATGACACCTAAGTTATGGGTGTATGAATCTAATCTAACTTTAGTGAATTCATCTGGCCTCTCACACATAATTCCAACCAGGTGATTCAATCACTTGTACTTTCTAAGTGCCTGAGGTCAGACATCTAAGTAGTAGGCACATGAGACTTGTCAAAATTATAAAGAGGTATATAGAACTTCATGCATAAAGTTAAAAGTGAAGGGAAATTTCAAGCCCATAAGTGAACTACTCTAGCCTTTCATACATAATTTCAATCAAGTGAGTTGAACACTTACACTATCTAAGCACAAGAAGCCAAACATCTAAGTGGTAGGCACATGAAACCTACCAAACATAAGAATAAGATGCATAAGATTCATGTGTGCAAGGTGAACATTGTAGGTATATTTGAGGACTAAAAATTAACTACTCTAGTTCTTCTACACATATTACTAGCTAGGTGAGTTAAGCCCATTTGATTTTTAAGCACTTAGGGCCAAACACCTAAGTTTTTGGGCATGAGGGAGTTACTATAATTTTAAGATTTGTGAAAAAAATGACAAAGTACATAAGTGAAAAGGTAACCTTTGTTCTAAATTCAGAAATATGTGCATCAAGTGATCATGCATCATTGACCAAAGAAGAAGGTTAAGGTGCTCAACATGGTTGGGTGCAAGAAAGAAAGTAAAGATTCATAATCTAACTATGCATAAGATAACCAAAAGAGAAGACAAAGCATTGGAGGGATAGTGCAAAGGATTTGTATGGGATAAGATAGGATAAGTTAAGACAAATCATAAGAAAACAACCAAAATAGATAAGCACACTTACAATGGAAGCACAAGAAGAAGAGAAAGACAAACCAAGGAGGTTGAACCATGTACATGTGAGGTGTTAAGTCTAGGTTTCCATAAGAAAGGTGAAGGTCATGTCCATTGAATAAG
The DNA here is from genome assembly GCA_037957365.1 of Torreya grandis. Taxonomy (NCBI): domain Eukaryota; kingdom Viridiplantae; phylum Streptophyta; class Pinopsida; order Cupressales; family Taxaceae; genus Torreya; species Torreya grandis. Next base: position 430,967 of record JARHVA010001826.1, on the reverse strand, counting down.
TGTGAGAGAAGAATAATCTAATATAGTTGGCATCCACCTAGATTTGAGTGGGAAGTGACCATTTAAAATAAACATCACTTTATTGAATTACCATTATAGAGCATTTAATGAAGGGGTGGTGGAGTCATAAAGATATGCATTTAATATATTGATGATAAAGGATTTCCATTTTTTGTAAAAAAATTCATTTTCTAAGAAATCTAGGTGCTACCACACCATAAAAGACCTACATTAATGATGGGAGATAAGGAAAGGGTATAAATTAAGAAGTGATAGATTTTCTTAAGTTATAAATTTTATACTAACTTAAGACTAAGAGAAAACCTAAGTGAAAACTAGAGAGCCAAGGTGAAAATACCCTTTACCAATGATAATTTGAGTGTTTTCAAGCACTAAGAGTGAATTAATGCATACTAAGAAGGATTATATTCATAGTAATATTTATTTGAAGAAGTATAGAGAGAGGATTATATAGAAACTAGATAGTTGTAAGAGTGAGTTTATGCCCAGGATACCATTAAAGGATAGAAAAGCTTAAGAGCTAAGGGAACAATCAAAGATCCCATGACTGTAGAAGCACCAACACCATTCAAGGCTTTGGTAAACCAAACCTATCATGATTCAACACTAGAATATTTACTATGGTGAATAAACAAAAGGTATCAAGATTTGAATAGGTGAAATAGGACATAAAATGGGCACACACAACTCCAAAAGTGGCTACTAGAAAAATAGTGGCATAGTGAGTGGAAGTAGTGAGCATGGTGTAGGTGGATACTGAGGCACTCACCAAAATGTCCTACCAAGTAATGTATTTGCCTCTAGAGGTCATGATAGTGAGGATTGGTAATCTTTTATTTATGTGTACCAATTAAAATAATATAATCATTACACATCCAGTCATTTTCAAGACCTCACACAAGATTGGATGGTTGACACAAGGTGGAAGATAGTGCAAGGTGATTCCCTATTTGATCTCTTAATCTAAGACAAATTGATGTATTTTGGTACAACTAAACTTTATGAGTTTCCATGATTAAAAAATCTAGAGGAGCTGGTTCAATTCTTACTCTCATGTATCCATGAGGAATGCATTTACTTTATAATGAGGTGCATGAAGATTTTGGTACAATAGATAAAGAGAATAACTTGGCTTCTAGATACCAATAAGGACATCCATCATATGATGTATGATGATGAAGAGGTGGAGTGTATATCCTAGATCCTAAATTATTTCAAGGGGGTTTTGTGTTCCCTATTAAGGAGTGAAAGGACCCCAGCATGAGGATGGCAGCACACCTTGTAAGCTCTAAGTTATGCCTAGGTGGTTAATAGACTGATGTGACTAAGGCATACCTTGACATCTCCTATCATATTGAGTAGAGTGTGTAGTTAAATACTTCCAAATTCATCATCGATGAATTTTTGAAAAATGTGCAGGAATACCATAGGGTAAAATGGCATTCAGGTGTGGATCCATTCTCATTATCATGGAAGAGATTGGAATTCTAAACAAAGACAAGGATAACCTCTGGGTCCATCTAGAGCATAATGACTCCTCAACATAGAAGTATAAAGACTTCCTGATCCCCCTCTCTTTTAGTTCTAAATATAAGAATCACATCATGGGGTGGTATAAGATGTACACACAAGCCTTCAAGATAGAGTGGCACATCCCTTAGGCACTCCCTAAGAGTATGTTTGGAATGATAACCTTTATCTTAATGTAGAACTCTTGTGTAATACACTTGTTGTTAGTTGATGGAAATATGTTAGGATGGATAAAGTTATCCTATGCCTTATTGACAAGATACTTTAGGGATGTGTTGTGATATATCCCCAATACATAATGGTTATAGATTCTAGTAAAATAACTAGACATGGAAAGGTGAAAAATGAGGTGCCAATTCACTCACACAGATGGGAAGGCCACTAAGGATGAAGAGGATAAATCAAATCACCCATATATCCACCCCTTTAGGAGGAAAGCATACTTAACTACATCGATATATTATACTATGAGATGAAGCCATAGAAGAATGGCCTTATCATTGAGCAGAGTGAAGATCCCCAATCTATATTGGTGATGAATAAACTCTGACACCAACATATTAGAATAAGAATCCCAAGAAGAAGAAGGGGGAGACTTTGGAAGAAATAGAGGAGTGAATAAGACTCAAGATCACTTGAGAAGAGGAAGCCTCACCTTCATCCCCCATAAAGAAGCATGTGAGATTTGTGCCAAAGGACTACCCTAGAACCAAGGAGAAGAATAAGGGGAAATTACCTACTATGGCACAACAGTGACCCTATTGAACATAGAAGAAGAGATAGAGGAAAAAACATTTGGGAAGGGAGTATACATTGTACTGAAGAAAGTGACTCCTCTTGTAGTGAAAGGACCCCCCTCCCTACCACCTCAAACTAAATTGGAGAAGAAGATGAGTTGGAAGAAACTTGGACTTAGTGACATCTCTATCTAGAAGGTGCTAGAGGTGAAGGAAAGAAGAGAAGAAATGATGAAGGTTGAGATGCTGAAAGAATCCATTGATATGGTTGATGTTGAAGAGCACAGGAGAGAAAGGGAGAAACATCAGGTGCAAGAGATGAAAGGGAGTAAAGAAGAAAGGGGGAATGAAGGAGGAACAGGTGAAGAGATCAATGAGGTAAAAGCACTTAGAAAAGTAATACCCTCAGTCACACCAAATAAATAAGATTTGAACCATAAATGGGAGGGCTTGGGCCTAGGCCTAGATCACATTGATGTGGTTCTATATTTTCACCACAAATGAGAGGCCATGTGGGTCAAATGCATGACCCAAGCTAAAATTGATCAAGTGGAGGCTAAGGAAATAAAGGTGGAAGAGGATAAATATAAAGCGCAGGATAAGAGAAGGAAAACTAAGAAGAAAAATGTTGAATAAGAAAAGGCCAAAAGGAAGTAAGTAGAAAAAAGGTGGCCTTAGAAAAAAGGGTAAGGATGAAGAAAGAGAGAGAGGAAAAAGTTGTCTCTATCACAGAACCTAGAAAGGATAAATATACCAAAGAAGTACCCACCACCCACTCCATTCTGGTAGAGGAAGCTACATAATAGGCATGCCCTAGTTCTAAAAGGGCACCTGCATACAAATAAGGTGATGTTGGTGCCTCAAAAAAATGAATGGAGAAGGTATTATAGACCTCATTAAAACAAGAGGAAAGTAAGGTTGGCATCGAAGATTTTTTTACTGAAGAGCGACAACATGAAGAAGAAGTGAGCAAGGGAGATAAGTCTAAGGAAGAACCTATACATAGATAAGATGGTGAAACTAGAATTGAGGAAAGAGAAAAGGCAAACCAAGGGGATAATTCCAATGAAAAACCCCTAGTAGATAAATAATACTAAGGAGAAGAGGAAGGAACTGGATAAAGCACCAGTGCCAATGGAGAAGAGATGGAGATGGCTGAGGAAGATGAGTATGAACTGCGCTACAAGGAAAAAGTGCAAAGGGAGTTCACTGAATATGAAGACTTCTACATGTTGGATTAAATGCACCCCACCATAACCCTAATGCACCATCAAGTTTCTTGGGATCTCAATTTCTACATAGATGAAACTCAGTTTGAGGTACTGAAGAAATAAATACTAAGTGCCAAAAAACTAAAAGAGGGGCATGACTACCAAATTATAAATTCAATGGATATGAACCTTGTAAGGTCAGATAATTCCCTCCTTAAGATGGCCTCAATAGTATCATGCAAAAACACCATCAATGATGTTCATGCCAAAAAGTGGAAACAGATAGCCCATTAGGTAGAGGAGGAAATAAAGGCAATGAAGATAAAAACTTTAGTAGCTAGTTGAGCACATCAAAGAAGTGAAGCCATCCCTTTTAGGTGGTGTTGATACTTTAGGAATGAAATAGGTTGATAAGGTTTTCATTCTAGTAAAACAAATGCTCCCCCAAATGAAATTGGCACTAGAGGAATAAGAAGACCCCTATGAATTCATCAAAAGAGAGAAACAAAAAGATCAATATGAGATGGAAGACCTCTTTTCCAAACTAGAAGAGGGTGTAGAAGAAGTGGATTTCATCTTTTGTAACTTTTCCAATCAAGCCTTAGTCATTGGTGCATGACTTCAAAAGGCAAAAGAGGAGAAGGATGCTTTGATGAGTCATGTTTTCACTATAGGTAGGACTAAGTGTGTGCAATTTATGGTGCAAGTCAACACCTTAATCACTCAACTAAAAAACTAGGAGCAAGACCTAGAGTCACTCTTTCATGCCTTTCAAACAAATGTAAGTGAGCAAAGGGAAATTTTAAATGATAAGGAGAGAAGAGATTAGAAAGGTATAGAAGCCTTCAGAAAATAAATAGAGATCATGAATGTGTCCACACTAAGGGTGAATTGATGAGAGTAGATGGTGTTATTGAAGAAATCAAGCTTTAAAAACTTCAAGGTAGAACTACAACAGAGTGCACCCAAATTTTGTGTAGCAAAGGCACTAAAAGATTAGTCCAATGATAGGCTAGTAATTTTGTATGGGGTAATGTTGGGCCCCTTTTTGTGCTACCTTATAAACCATGCCAAATTGATAGATCTTAGAATGAGGCAATCATTAGTTATGTTTTATTTTTTTTACTTTTGGTACCATTTGGGAGGATCCCCATAGAACTTGCAGCAACTAGAAAGTAGTTTTTTAACACCCAAGTTTGAAGGAGAATCTCATTAAGTTCTTGTATGTGTCAGTTGGAGAGCGTGGGTGTCAGAGTAGTAGATTTGGCATCATAAGAACCCATAAAAATAACTTAGAACCTGACATGCACCCATATGACCTAGAAAAAATATGATCCCCTACCTATAAAATGAGCATGAACCTGAAGAAGGTGATGTGATATTAATGTAGTGAAGCTCTATAAAAATTGATAAGTCCATTGATATAGTTTGAGTTAGCATGGATACTAAGAAGAACTTACATTGTAACACATAAGATCACCTATGGGCCACTAGGCATGTAGTAATGTAGAAATGATATTATTCTCTATTTTATATAAACTATACTCTATTGATGAATTATGACTTAACAGAAATAACATTATATATTTATTTGGGCGTTGATCCATTTCATATAGTTTATATCTATTGTATGGTTAAGACTTGATTTCTATATGAATAATGACATAATTTTGATTTTTGAATGTATTGAAACATAAAGGTCTACTCCAAGTTGTTAATGGCATCACTATGCCATATAGTGACTTCACCATACTTTTAAAATCAATTAAGTGTTAAATCTAGCATGCACCAAAACCCTAGTAGCCATGTCTAGAGCACTAACTTGAAGAATGAGCACCTGAGCATAATCCATTACCTTGATTTGACTAAGTGACTAAATGACTCTTAAATTGTTATCCCTATGGCTTCAACCATTAAGGGATATACCTAGCTAGACATGAACTTGCACTAAAAGACTTATACCTTTGAATAGGCTTACACCTCCTGATCTTATGTAGAATGGCATATGCCGATATAATGTCTAAACCCATTTTTATAATGACTAAGTCCTATTTAGACTAAGTTTATACCATGTTTCAACTAGCCCAAAGTAGGCCCCGATCCCTTCACTAATGCACTTTGGGTGAGCGCACAAGGCTTGTGCCTTGCGTGAAATTGATGCTAGTATAGTAATGTGTTAAAATGTTATGCACCATAGACTTTTACTATGCTTTCACCTATATGTATCAAGTTCATAACTAACTTGGACTAATTGCTAAGAGCACGACTAAGCAGATGAGATAAACAAATAAAATTTTATACAATAATAAGGATTTTCTCAAGGATAACAAAAAAAAGTTTCAAAGGCTCTCTTCTACATCTTTCAAGCAATGCACAAAAGTGTCTTCCCAAGGGTTATAATATTAATAAAATCAAAGCACAAATGAGACATCCTCCATAATGCATATCAAGGTATGAATAAGGTAAAAATTAGAATGTTGTGAATATTAAGAGAATTTAAGACTATTTATATAAAAGGATTATGAATATATAGATTCATTTTATCTCAAGTTATTGGTACATTTAATCAAATCATGTCTCATGGTGAGAATATTGAAGACAAGGGAATAGTATAAAAATATTTTAGGAGACTACCCATAAATTTTAAATCTATTATTGTTTGTATAGAAGAGATAAAAAATATTTCACAATTTTCTATATATGAGACTAATGCATCTCTACTTTATCATGAGCATGGTCTAAGTAACTCTCATAGATCTTATTTAGAGCATGATTTCAAGTCACAATGTTTTTTATTCATGGTAGAGGTAGATGCAGATATATCTTCAGAGCCAGAGGATTCATCAGGAGGTTGAATAACTAACCTACCACATTCAAGTGATGAAAATACCAACCAAAATATAAGTCATAATGAGTCTCATGGTAAAATGTATGACAAGTCTCAAGTTCAATGTCTTTACTATAAAAAATATGGTCATTTTGTATAGGAATTTAGAAAAAGATATTTTATTTTCAATAAGAAAAGTGCAAAATTTGTTAGAGAAAATCATAATCAAGGTATTATGATTTTGGCATGCAATGTTTCTCATGAGAGTCCAAAAGATGTACGGTTTATAGATTCAAAACATACTAATCACATGATAAGTGATCTTGGAATGCTTTCTAGTTTAGATAAGTTAGTAAAATATGTTATTACTTTGGGAAAAGATAATATAGTGTCAGTCATGAGAAAAAGCGATCAATATTCTAAGTTGTGGGAGAAGAAACTCGTTCCATATGTTTACTATGTTTTAGGTTCAAATAATAACTTAATGAGCATTAAGCATATTGTTCAGAAGGGGTATAAAGTGTTTTTCAAAAATAACAATTTTGTAATTTTGGACCAATTTCTAAGGATTTAACTAATATCTAAATTCACAATGACCAATAATATATTGCTTCCTTTGAGGTTGAAACTAGATTTGAGGGTGGAATTTGCTTAATCTCAACCCTCAATTATTATTTCAACATCCACACATTTATCCCAATAATATGTAGTTCAATAGGTAGCTTTCCAACCAAAAATAAAAGATGAGAATTGTCTTTGTCATTTATGATATCAACAATTGAATTTTAGAGGTCTAAATTTATTACACATGAAAACATGGTAAAATATTTTCCATTGATAGAAAACTAGATAAAGTGTGTGAAGGGTACATTTTGGGAAAGCAACATAGAGAATCATTCCAAATTGGAAATTTAGTTAAATAAAAGGAACCATGAGAGATTGTTCACTTTTATTTGTGTGTAAAAATGCCTAACTTCAATTGGTGGATGCTTTTATTTTTTGACATTCATTGATGACTACACTAAAAAGACAAGGGTATATTTTCTAAAGCATTAGTATAGGGTTTTCAATATTTTTTCCAATTTAAATTCCTAATTAAGAAGACAAGGGGAGATTATATCAAATTTATAAAAATAGCCAAAGGTGGAAAATATATCTCAAATGATTTTATAAATTTTTTCAATGATCATGGAATTGAAAAGAAATTTACAACTAGATATACACTTCAACATAATTACTTTGAAGATATAAACTATAACAATAATGGACATGAATATGAGCATGTTGAATTCCAAACATTTTCCAAATGTGTGTTTGGCAAAAGCTATAGAATGTGTAGTATACATAATGGATAGATGCCCAAATGACAGTGGCACGAACATGATTATGCAAGAAGCTAAGAGTGGAATAAAGCATAGTCTTGATCATATTAAAGTGTTCATATATGTAGAATATGCACATGTCCTATATGAATTAAGAAATAAATTGGATAAAAATGGAGAAAAATGTGTCTTTTTAGGAAATAATAAGTACAGAAAATATTAAAAAATATATAATCTAATAACCAAAAAGGTGATAATCAACAGAGATGTGCAATTCATAGAAGAAGAAACATGGGATGTAAGTTAGATAAAATAGTGAGTATTGTAGTAGGTTTACATGAAGATGATATTGAAGTGTTGACTCCAACAAGTATTCCCTCTCTAGTACCTCCTTCCACATCCACTCAAGCTCACCAAAGTGATTTGCAAGTGATAACATCATCAAGTATAAGGACATCTTCATGAAATAAAAGAAATAAATCCATCAAATGAACAAAAACATAAACCAAAAGGTATAGCTAAAGTAACACCTTATACAATAGGAATTCTAGGTGGAGAACCATAAAGTCCAAATTCTTAATATTATAATATAAGTGATATGTCAAACCCAACATTAGAAAGTCTAAGGAAACAAAAAACTAGAAGACTGAGGGATATCTATGATCAAAATGAAGGTGAGCACACTGTTGATTTTTTTCTTTTTCTTTCTTGTTTTCATAATTAGTTGATCTAGTTCTTTTTGAAAAAATAATTAAAGATGAAAATTGGCAACAATCCATGGATGAATATATTAATGTTATAGAGAAAAATCATACATGGGATTTAGTGGATCTTCCAAAATAAAAATATGTAATAGGAGTAAATTGGTTCTATAAGACCAAGTTTAATACATAAGAAAATGTTCAAAATCACATGGTGAGGATAATTGCAAAGGTATTTTAATATCAATATGGAGTTGACTACAATTAAAAATTTACTCCAATAGTTCATGTAGACATAGTAAGAACAATATTAGCTATAACAACTCAAAACAAGTAGATACAAAATATGAAAATTTTAATGGTTTCATAGAATAACAATGATATGTGGAGTATCCACAAATATGTGAGATATTTAATCATGAAGATAAGGTATACATACTTAAAAAGGTGCTCTCTAGACTCAAGAAAGCTCTTAGAGCATGGTATAGTAGAGTTGATTTTTATTTTATAAAATGGATTCAATAGGTGCAACAATGAGCCTACACTATATATAGAGATTAATGAACAAGTTAAAATTATAATTGTATGTTTATATACTAATGATTTTCTATTCATAGGTGACTTATCTATTGTCATTTTTAAGGGAGCCATGAATAAATAATTTGAAATGACTGATTTAGGTCACATGAAGTATTTTATTGGGATTGAAGTGATTCAATGTGAAAATGGCATATTAATTTCTCAATATAAATATTCTAATAATATTTTAAGTAAGTTCAATATGGTTAACTATAATATAGCATCAACAGCAGCCAAAAAATGTTTGAATTTAAGCAAGGACGATAAAGGATCCAATTTTGATCCAACATTATATAAAATACTTGTTGGTAGTCTAATGTACTTGATAACTATAAGGCCAAATATAATTTATAGTGTGAGTCTTATTTCAAGGTTCATGTCTACTAATATTATCATTGGCAAGCAAGAAAAATAAATTTGAAATATGTGATTGGAAACAACAACCAAGGAATTCTATATTCAACATTGAATGAGTTCAAAAGCATAGGTTACAAAGACAGTGATTGTGTAGGTAGTATTTATGATAGGAAAATTATATTTGGTTATGTTTTTCAATTTGAAATAGGTGAAATATGATTAGATTCCAAGTAAAATTAATTATCACTCTCTCATCAGTATAATAATATTATGTAGTATCAACAAAAGCCACATGTATCAAGAAACTTGAATGAGAAGGATGTTACTAGATTTGAGGCACAAAAAAGAAGAGGTAACAAATATTTTTTGTAATAACTCAATAATTGCACTATCCAAGAATCATGTATATCAAAAGAGGAGTAAACATACATATGCCACATATCATTTCATTGGAGAATTATTTAATAACTGAGATATCTCTTTGGAGTTATATAGATTCAAAGATTAGTATGCAAGCATATTACCAAGACATTAAGGAAAGAAATATTTAAGTATCTAAGAGATTGCTTAGGCATACTGGATATTAGTATTTGTGATTAAGGAATATTCTTAGAATGTTTATTCCCAACCAAATTTTAATTTCATACTTAACTTTCTAACCTTCCAATTGTTAATATTATTCAAGCATTGTCTTTATTGATTGCACCACTATTTCTTCAGTTGACAAATATAAAAAATGTTGTTGAATTTTAATTTTTAACAATTGTTTATTAATTTTTTATGTGTATTCTACCATCTAGCATGTGTATTCATTAATATTTTTTAATATATTAAATAAAGCATTGAAGATTTACTAGGAAGATATATAAGGTATTAATATATAAATAGTAGCATTTAACACAACAACAAAAAGTTCTAAAAAAACATATACAATAGTTGAAAAGACTTCCCAGAACAAGTTTGTTTATTGTAAGAGCTCAAACTCTTTGGGTGTTTTATGTAAGAGATTTTATTTTATCAATAAAACTGGTAATATTTCTTGTGTATGTTGTCTTACTTTTCTTCTCTTTGTTTTACTTCAACAACTTGTAATAACATTGGCTTATGAATATATGCATTGTGGAACATTGAAGTGTCATCTATATGATATTTGTTATTAAAAACTATACATAAAATAAAAATAGAAATAAATCATGGTTATAAAAAAAAATTATTTTCATTTTTTCTATTCCAAGGATGGCCACATTAGAACCAATTGACTAGCTACTAGGATCAACATTATTCTACAAGCATCACAAGGTTTTTTTAATCTTTATATGTATTATTAATTTTAATATTTATAATAATAAAATAATTTGTCATGAATTTTGTATAAATTGATTAAAATTATTTATACATATAATTTTAGGCTTATACATATAATTGTAATTTTGTTTTATTTGCATAAGGGTTGTAGACCTCCAATCATACACAAAGATATCAAGTGTAATAATATAATTTTGGATAAAAATGTGTGCAAAGGTATCCAAATTTGGTCTATCCAAGTTTATCTATGGTTGTAATATCTATATATCCATAATTGTTAAAGGCACTCTAGTCATCTTGATCCTAAGTATTTTATACTTAACTAGTTCATTTTCTTTGATTTTAAGCATTCATATGGTTTATAATTCTGGTTATGGTTGACTAAATGACTAAGAGTTGGAATATTTTGTAAATACCTAGAAACATCATAAATAATTGAATAGAGTGATGTGTATATTTTCTTAGTAGTTCTATGTTGGAATATTTAATCATAACGACCAAACTTATCTGTATACATTAAATTGTGTGGGAATGAGGAGTTTACAAACAATTTGTTTGGATTTTAATGTGTAAGTAAATTCTCTGTTAAGTAAATTATATTTAAAATCATGATCAACATGGGATACCATACCTCTTATATCTATATGCAAAGATGGCATTGACAATGTTACAAAAGCCATACTTCCATTAAAGAAACTTTAGGAACTTAGAAAATAAGTAAGGAAGCCTCTCAAGATAAAATTTAAATCTTGAGAAATAATTCATCTTGTTAGGTGGCATCCTAGATAATATAGAGAACACAACTTAGGTATTGATGTAGGAAAAAACTTAGATGAAAAATAAAATAGAAAAGCTCTGTGAAAAAATAGGGGTGTTTATGAAATGAAAAGAGTTGAATCTCTATTTTTAGTTTATATAATGAGTAAAATATCTCTTGTTTTTCATTTTATCTTTGTAACAAGTTTTTAAATCAATAAATTTAGAATAATATTTTCTATGTCTATCATCTTTGCTTTCAATTTTATCTTTTTTTTTTCTTCATTTGGTATCCACACCAATGGCATCTTCTTTTGGCATAACTCTTACATATCCTTAGATTATTCAATTTAATGGAGAGAACTATGATTATTGGTCAATCACAATGAATACTTTGTTTAGTTCTCATGATAAATGGGAGCTTGTGGAGAATGGGTTCTTTGAACCTATTGATGCAACAACATACAATGCATCATCTCAAGCAAAAGGATACGTATGCTCTCTTATAGATCTTTCAAAAAGTTTTTGAGACTATGTCTATGAAGGAATCTAAATCAGTAGAATCATTTTTTACTCAATTTTTTATTATAGTTAATCAAATCATATCTCATGGTGATAATATTTAATAAAAGATAATAGTATAAAATATTATGATTCTATAAGTTGTTGTGGCCATAAAAGAAACAAAAAAATATTTAATAGTTTTCTATAGATGAACTTTGTGCATATCTAATTTCTCATGAGCATATTAAGCATGCTTTCAATTCACAAGTTTTAATTAGTAGTGGTATAGGTAGCTAGAGATATAAATTCAAAGGAAAAGGATTAAATTAATCAAAATATGGAATAACTAGTCCATCAAATTCAAGTGGTACCAACACCAGCCAAAATCCAAGTTATAATAAGTGTCATGGCCAAAGGTATTGCAAGTATCAAGTCCCAATATTAATTTCACTTGTGAGATACCTAAAACTCTTTACCATATTAAAATAATGTGTTTAACTATTATCACCTCGAATCCTCATGCATGAGTATTTATTCTTCTACAAGATGCTCACAAATCTCTTTCACCTTGTTGGTCTAAAAAATAGATTTGGAATTCATATAACTTTTCTCATTTTTATTTTTAAAAACAAACTTTGGATTCTCACATGGAAACCTCACCATATTTTTATCATCCAATTAAAGTTTATTATTTACATACACCTCATTCTCTTTGTTAATTCTCAAATTATACTTAAGATACTCACTTGGAAACTTCCCTCTCTTATTACCTTTCGTGGAAATCTTATTATTCTCTTATCCTCAATCTTGAAGACATGAAGCTTCATCAACCACTCATGTTGTAATTTTTGGTTTAAAAATGAATTAAAAACTTGGAAACCATATACTCCCAATTTCTCACCTTATTCTTAACTTTTCTTTGTATCCTTACTTGAATATCTTTCCAATATATAGTTGAACTTGCACATAGTGTATCACTTGTAGATTTTACCCTTATGGGGTTTTTAATATTATCATATTCAAAATAAATTTATAAATCCATTATAAATTTCATGATATTATCAAGGTTATATTCACCACATAAAAAATAAATATCATAAATAGACTTACCTCTTTCCTTCATCATTCTCTATATTGGTCTCTTTTGTTTTCCATCAGGTCCTTTCTCTAAGCAATCTAACTTTTCTCGTAGGCATAACAACCCATTATCATATCTTCTTCATCATATACAATAATAACTAAAAAATATCCAATTTGTGTACTATTTATCATCTCAAATATTTCTAAGATTTTTTTCAACATATATATCAAGTGTTATACCTCTCATGTTATTTGTCCTTTGTGTTCCATAGCCTCTCAAAAAGTAGGCTTATCTTTCACAACCTATAATGGACTAAAAATATAGCCTCTCAAACTTCCTCTCAACTTTAAATACTCATATCACACCTACATAAGACTTATGTAAGCTTTTCTTTCACAACTTTCATTACACTTGAGCATACATCTCTTTAATAACATGTAAATAACTCATATAAGAGTTTCACACACACAAAACCTAAAAGGACAAAATGTTGATGTGATACCAATTGATTAAATTAAATGATAAATAAAATAATTAAATACTACCTTTATCTCTATGTTTTTAGGGTTTTACACTCTACCATGGTCATACTTTTAACACTTACTTAAACTTGATGCACTTAACACATCTTCATTCTATTCATATTCAAAATAATCAGAATGGAATACAAAAGTAAAAGAACAATATTACACATGTCTCTAAAATATTATTAAAATAAAATAAATATTTATATACTCTCATTTATTTCCTCCTAAATTGATACAACTCTTTATTCTACTCTTAGAGAGTTATGTTCCTTCACAACTCATCCTTCTCTCTGAAACTTCCTTTTTTATCCCATAATTACATATTACTCTTAACATCCCAAGATTAATGTGGTGTCTCTTCAACTTCCATAAACACAACATCACATACAAACATTTGAATCTTTTTTCTGTTTGTAACTAAACACCAAACTATTAGTAATGACTCCCAAGTCCTCAGATGATGTTTTTAGTTCAAAAAATAGTTACTAAAACTATGATAAATGTATCACAGTGAATTCAATTTAACAAAGTTTGGAAACATATATTTTAAACTACATTATTTATCATCTCAACAAATTTTTAAATATAGTTATTAATTCATGTGAAGAACCTTCCTTCCAAGTGTTGCTGACTACATAAATTATGTAGTCTAACATTATCTAATGGTACATATTTGAAATAAGTGAAGATGGTCTATTATTTAACATGTAGGTTGTATGTTTAATTTAATTCCATATCACTAAATTTGGCTATCCAACTCTTACTAAAACAATATAACCATATTACCAAGTGTCACAAATGTACACTAATATAACAAAATATTACATTACCTAATTAGCTCCAAATTATCTAAACTTTGGCAGTTATGTTTTAAGTGTCAATTAATAACATATCAATAAATTTCATCATACAATTATTACTGTAGGTTCAAAAACATACTTATAAATGTTATGATATAATCATATGGTATGTTTCTTCAATTACTCTAAATGACCTAAAGTTTAGTATAGTGGTTGTAATTTTTAGGTGATATGATAACACCAAATTTAATCATCTAGTTCTTATTGTAAAATGGTAAACATCAATCCAATTATTTTGATAAATCAAATGATGTGTTTTTATGGTGAACATAAATGAGCTTAAATTTGGTGTATAAGTTGTAAGTGTCAAGTGATATTCCATCACCATATTTAATCATCTAATTATTACCATATTTAAAGAGATATTAATGACCAATTTCTATGACTTAACATTCTATGCAAACTTACATAAATAGACAAAAGATCTTTGCACTTTTCTTGAGACAAAGGAATAGTTTTCTAACATCATTATAAGAGGCTAACAAACTCACCCAAAGAAGGGAGAAAACTAAAAACTAAAAAAACACACCAACTGTATTTATTTTGGGTGAAATATTACATGAACACGTGGATGTTCCTACATCAGAGATAATCCATTTTTCACCACCCATTTTTATAAATCTAAAGCACAATGCACAATCCTAGGTGGTAAAAGTAAAATTAGATAATTATTTACCCCTACCTCCTATTTATTTACCCACCTTACCTAGATTTTTCTCCATAATTATGTTTTCCATCTCTTTTTATGCTTATATCACAAGCTTCTACCATCATTTTAACCCTAAATCACTCTCCAATATCCATATTTATCTATTTATTTATTTTCCACTTATATATAAATCAACCATTTTAAATATACATCAATAGGATCAAATCACTTCTAATATTTAACATAAAATCAAGATTAAAAAATCTAGGGTTAAAGGGGATAGAGATATCCTAGGGCACAAGGATGATAAACTATATATATAATTGGCCAATTAATTTAAAATTTTAAATAAATAATATTCTGAGTTTAAATACTCACATATGCTAAAATATTAAGTGCAACCAATGATTGATACTAAAATAAATTTCAAAATATTGGTACTTATCTAGATTACCATGCACATTTAGATCTAATATGGAATAGGTTAGAGATAGATTGGATCTATGTTTTGGATCAATTATCATATTGTATAAATTTGACCTATGTGACCCTAGACACTTGCATCAACCTTAGATAGTTGCATCAATGATTCTATCTAATCTTGATGTAGGTGTCTAGTATAACATACTTTTTATATTTGGATGCAACCACATAAAATGATTTGGGTTATATGTCATATTTGCTCTGGTGCATTCAAATTTGACTCATGGATTATCACTCTTTTTGAATAGCCAAAACCCTAACTATTCATCTTCATAGTGACTATGGTAAAAATGGGTTAATGGTCTCATGGTGTCAATATAACCCCAAAGATTCCTTTATCAGTTATTTTTACCCATATATATGTTACTCTGAAGTGGGCATCAAATCCATGTAGTTATCCCCTACATGTGAGATTGTGTGTGCATAAGAATGCAATATGTGATAAGTACAATAGTGACCTAACTTATAACTTGGAAAATTTGGATCATGGGTTGCTCCTTCAGTAATTCATATATGTAGATATGTTGTTCATATGATTGATATGGAAATAGAGTAAATACATAATATTTTCT
Organism: Torreya grandis; assembly: GCA_037957365.1. Classification (NCBI taxonomy): domain Eukaryota; kingdom Viridiplantae; phylum Streptophyta; class Pinopsida; order Cupressales; family Taxaceae; genus Torreya; species Torreya grandis. The sequence continues at coordinate 414,945 of JARHVA010001826.1, read as the reverse complement.
CACTTGAATACTTGATTGAATGTTTTTGGTAAGTTTATTTGTGAGTTGTTTGATAACTGTTAGGTGAGGAATGAATGAGGATTGATCATGCATTTATGCCAATCCTTTTGGAAAATATATTTCATCAAATCACTTATTCCAACCATAGGGATATTTTTTATTTACAAATTGGATGACTTTAGGGTATTAGACACTTGTATTGGTATAGTATACTTACATTAATATAGGCATTAACTAGGAAGCAAGTATCCACACAACTAGAAAATATGCATAGGTCTAGAACTTGTAGAAACAAAATATAAGTAGATTTATACATTTATGAGTATGATAATAGGTCTTATTCATTAGAATAAAATTTCTTGGACTAAAATATAATATATAGACATGGAGACATAGTATATATGAGCCTTTGAGTAGCGTGAAAAGGTCTAAAACTAAAGAACAACCAAGGTCTATAATTTTAAAAAATACAATATTGATGTGTTATATAATTTAAAAATAGTGTATACATTTACTCCCCCCTTTGATATAGTAATTAAATTACTAGTTTAAATTTAAATAAAAGTACACCTAGGTGTTTATAACACACCTTGCCTTTGCATGAGCCCAATTTGATTCATTTGCTTGTAATTGACCTGAAACCAATAACATGTTATAGTATATAATTATTAAAAATAATCTAAAATCAAAACCATGGAAATTATTAAAATGGAAATAACAAGGTTTAGGATTACAATTGTGTATCAATGCAATTTCCTTACCTTTTGAAAATTTGATTTGAAAATATGTATCATTATGAACCATTAGAGTTGATATTAAGATAAACATAAATCTAAAAAGTGCATATATATAAAAGTATTATAGGACACATGCCCCCATCGTTCAATAAAAAAGTTGAGTTGCCACTCAATAGTTGAAATTAGCTCAATCATGCAACCCAATCATACTTATAACCTTGTGAACATGAGTGAACCAAATCAACTCACACTATAAATATGATGAGGTTAGATGATGTAAACATGTCCAACCTATAAAATTGGTAATATTGAGTGATTTAATCACCTTAATTATACCAAAAATGAAATCAACTATTGTTGTTTGGCTCAATACAATTCCTAATAGTCCAATTTGATGAGCTAAAGTCCATAAAAGTGTTTGAAATTTTAAATTTGATTTAATTTTTCAAATTATTGTAATATTTTGAATGGAATATACACATCATATATGTCTCATGCTAAAACTTGGGTATAATAATCACACTAATGCATATAATTATGTGAAAACTATGTATCTGAATAATATAATTGTAAAATTTGGTTAATTTTAAAAATTGGGTGAGTGTGAAGGACATGTTTCCATAACACGCACCCACTTAAATCTAAAATACAGAGCTAGTATAACTATGGAGAACATGTTTCCATAACATGCCCCCACTATATATCTAAATCTATGAACTATGATAAATGTGAAGAACATGTTTCCATAACATGCCCTCACTATATATCTAAATATTTTAATTGTGAAAAATGTGGAATCCATGTCTCTATGACATGCCCCCATTAATATTCCCCCCATTTTAAGGTGAGTGAAGTATAAACTAATAGTTAACTTTCCTCAAAAGGATTATTTAATCACATAATTTGTGTATGAACCATGTAACATATATGATAAACATGTCTAGATAGATATATCATTGAGGTACATAGTATATAATCACATCAAGTCTTAAGATGCATGATTTGAATCATGGAAATGTTTAAATAGTAATAGTACAATATCAAAAACAAATCAAGTACACACACAAGAGCACTCAAAACTAAATCAAAATAAAATGGTCCAAAGAGACCTCAAACAAGTGGCATGTTTAAATTCTACACAATTGAAGGGATATGACTTAGTAAAATGTTCACAAAGCAAGGAATGACATATTCAAATGGCCATACAATAATCAATGACATCTAAAAATGTTAAAATAAGAAAAAAAAAAGTCATAAGAGCTATAAACAATGGAACATATTCAAATTCTCAACAAGTAATATAAGACACTCAAATAAGTTCATAAAGAAAAAGTGTAAATAACTACCATTAACATATCATACTAGCCCATGGATATGTGTAAGTAAAAAAGGTCAAGTACATTGTGAAATATATAAGCATGAATAAAGGAATATGTATGAATATAATATCAAACTTGATAATGAAACGTGATCATAGAACCATATAATTTGTGTGTATCAAGATCAAAGAACTAGATGCCACCAATGTCTATATGACATAAGTAAAAGGAAGGTCCAACATCCATATAGGAATAGATCATGTATCTATGTATGTATCTACCACACTCAAATGATGTGTGAAACATATGTGTATATATAAAGTACTGATATGGCATCTACCAACATGGAACCAATAATATATATGCCAAGGAGTCGATAATAAAATGTAGATGTTAAAAATATTTTCAGATTTTCATGTTTTTTTGGTATTTTGTAGAATTGTTGAAAAATATTTTGAAAATGAAACATGTATAAATAAAAATTATTCCAAGATGTAATGTACTCATCAATGATATGTTTCTATGAAGGATTTATATCATATGTATCATAGTCATAGACTATGTAATCATTATTTTTAGGATCATACCAATCCTAGGTGGTATTAGGATCATACCAATCTTCTATGTTATTAGTATAAGAAATATGTAACTTATTAGGTTGTTATTGAACTTGTTATATATCATTTTGATTATCTACATATGAATAAATAACTAGACCATAAATTATAGTTTAATTCTTGAAAGTTTGTTTTACTTGAACACTATGAAAAAATGTAATTTGTTCCTTGAATTCTTTATTTGAGAATGAAACTATAAATTTTTTAGTATTGAACTCAATTGTTTGTTATTATATTCATGAATTAGATATGGTGTTTATATCCTTAACAACCATATTTATATCATTTTATTTTATAGGCATGTCTTGCTTTGAAAATTATTTTGTTATAAACCCTCTTTTAAGAATGTTTATTTGTTTATCTTGAGTTTGAGTTGGAAAATTTTATTCTTGATATTTTTTAAACATTTCCTTTATAATATTTTCTTTCTCTAATTGTTTCATTTTTAATTGTTTTTAATTATTAATTATCCTTTGGTACCTATATTTTATGTTTTTGGCACTTGTGCTTTAGGAGTGGTACTTATAATGTGAGTGGTTTGCTTGAAAGATGTATTTATTATAGGATCACCACTATCTTTGTGACATTGTATTTTTTTAATTAAAAATAATAATATGTATGAATTTCATGCATTCTATGATATGCACAATAGTATTTAGATCTCCTTATAGGATGTAGATGGGGTAATTTGATCACATTATTTCTATTATATAATATTCTATTAGGGTTTCACTTGGAATATGATTATATTTTATGTCACTTTTTGAATAAATTTATTTTTATGTATTCTATTATAGCTTTTCATTTGGATGTGAAACCTTATTGGATACAACATTGCTAGATGAAGATGTAAATATATTATTAACACTAGCATGTTTTGGATATTGAGCATATGGAATTTGATCTTCCAATAATGTGATATTTGAATTGAAGTATTGATTTCTATTTTTTAACTCTTATATTAACTTAATCATAAGGATGATTTGATCTATTAGGGATTCACAAACACAAACTCTTGGTGCTTTAGATTGAACATGTATACATATATCATCTGCCTTACCCATTGAATGAGTTATAACATGGTTTTGATTAGAGGGATGTTATCTATCACCCTCTTTATGGTTAGGAGGAATAATAATTTCCTTTATATCCATTTTAAATGTTCTAGAAATTGATATTATAATAAGAAAGAAGAGACATATAAATGCTAGCATTATAACATCATATAATAAGGATATAACAATTTTAAACTAATTGCTATGTTTATTGAAAATATGATACAGGTTTTTAAATAAATATATAAAATGAGATGAACCCAAAAAACTAGAGAAACACAAGTATAGTGTACATCCTTTAGGTCTAAATTTGCTAAAAATAGTAAAATACATGAACTTCAAATTTTTACAATATTTTGGAAAACTAAAATAGGTTTTTTTTCATATGGACCTAGTTATAAAAAACCACTGCGTAATTTTAAATTTTATGGCCAAAAAATATGGAATTATTCACAAGGAAAACCCTAGAATATTCTAAATAAATAAATAGCAAATTTGATTTTAAAAAATAATTTTTTTTCAAAGATATGAGAGTTTTTTGAATAATATGTTATTTTTGATCAAATAAAAATAGTAAATGAGAGGCAAGGGGATGAATTAGTGATTCCAAATAATCTAAATTTAATTTTGATCTTTAAAAACACTTATCCAATTACCACAAGCACTCATGAAGCATACACATCATTCATAGCAATAAGCAAGAGAGACACTAAAAGATAAAGCACTGAACACATGTATACGTGGGAAACCATCTTAGGGAATAAACCCCAATATAACTTAAAATTATACTACTATCGTATAAAATAAGAATCAAATTATACCATATATAAATGATCAAGGAACTAGAATCCCTATTTAGTGAGACTACAATCCCACAAGGTGTTGTCACACATGTTTAGCTGAGCCACAACAACAACCAAACTTTTTAGCAAGTTTCACCTTTAAAGGAGGATATAAACACCTTAGATGTTGATTTTATACAATAAAACCTATGATCACATCCACCTTTACGTTGATGTCAATACTTGATGATGGACCTCTGCTTATCACTCTTCACCTTCACTCACACTCAAATAATAAGCACACTATTCTCCTAATAGAATTATGACCAATAGGTCATAAAAATAGTACTTAATATATTATACTCTTAAAACCATCCTCAAGGAACTCTAACTATCCTTCACTCCACAAAAACACACACACAAGCCTCTCTCTAATCACTCCTTAGTCTCTCACAAAGTTTAGAATCCATCATCTTTGGTTCCACTATTTATAGAGAAATATTGATAATCACTACCTTGGTCAACCATTAGGCATATATTAACCCCTAATAAATCTAACACTCAAAGACACATCTCAATAAAATCTTATTCTATTGGCCATACCATCTATGGATCACCCTTAAGGAACTATACTTTTTAATAAGACCCTTGTATCCCTTATAGGTCTCATGTGAAACCATTAACTCCTTTAACACTATTTCAAGTAAAAAATAGAATACAATACCACTTTAAAATACATGGGTCCATTATATATCCCCTTTGACATCTTCATATTATCATAGTCATCTTAGCTCACCTCTGTGTATGCTCAAACAACTCAAATACTGACCTAGTGTATATAGTCAACATGAACAAACACATAATCAAAATTTTAAGTATTTTTCATACTCAAGATAGATTTATCACACCTCCAAAATCCATATAGAGAATCCTCATGGAGTCTACAACATGTTTCAATAGATAGTTCATCATGCCACATCAAAACAACTTCAATATACTTGAATATCCTTCTCGAGCCACTTGCAGAATAAGAATGAACACATAGTCAAATTATAGGCTTAATATCTTTGACTTTACTCACTTATATATATATATATATATATATATATATATATATATATATATATAGATGTGCATTGGAGTCCTCTACCACTTTGATTTTTAAAACACCAAAAAAATTAACTTTTATCAAAAGATATGGACAAAATATATAGCTTTAGTTTTTCCCTATGTTAAATTAAAATATTTGAATAGCAATGGTTAGAGTTAACCTTTGAACACAATGCTTGAATCTCGTAAACTCTTAGTTTAGATCAAATATTCACCATCGATCTTGTTCAATATTTAATGCATAGGGACCAATGCTCAAATGTTAAACCTCTATCACTTTGACCTCATCTCATGTAATCTCAAAGTGTTGACTCAACATGCTTTGTCAATCTCTATGAATCAACTAGGACTTTAATGATCAACTCTCACCATTCAATCAAACTATATGAATGCCCACTCATCATTAGATCCTTATCTTGTAGCTTTGATAAGTCCTTAAACATCATGTACATATCCTCATCATACTATTTTTTGACTCCTTGGATAAACAAGCACTATTAATCTTGCTCAAGATTTAACTCATTCAAATATGACTATGGTAACTCTTTCAACATTCCCAAGTAGCCATATTTGCACCTCAATAACTTATTTTTCACTTATTATCATGATCTTAAATTTGGACCAGATGATCTCCTCACATAATAGAATCCAACCATGTTACACAAAAATATTTAATCCTTCACATGTGTGAGATATATCACCATTAAAGTGCCTTTTCAAAATATTTTATCATAGAGCTAACTATGTCTAAATCTACCTGAGAGGCCAAATTTGATCAATCATAACTTTTTTTGTGCTTCAATGCATGATCTCAAATTTAGTGAAAAGCATCTATGATGAAAACTAAACAAACCTAGATGACCTTAACATGTGAAAGATATAACGTCATAAATTTTCCACTTGGCTCTTTCTTGCCTTATGCAAATTTGGATAAGTATGGAAAAACATAGTCAAACTTCCTGGGAACCCAACTTTGCATATGCATATCTTTTGATGCACTATATCACATGATCTAAAAATTAGTGAAAATAAATTAGGATAAAAATTGAACAAAATAATATGATCACCTTCTCTTGAAACATCCACATGTGCAAGATATTCCATTATCAAACATCTTACTCAACGCTTTCTATCCATATTGCAAATTTGGCTAAGTATGGAAAAATAATGAATTTTGACTGAGAGGATAACTTTGCACCCTCATATATTTGACCATGATTTGATGCATGAATTTAGATATGGTGTATAAAAAATAGGAATAATTTGATCATAACCATATTACTAGTTCCCCTTGACTCATTCCCACGTGGAAATGGTGACATTATCAAACTGCCTACTCAGATTTTCTGCCACTAGACCAAAGTGACTAGATAAGAACTGTGGACTACTAGATGAAATCCACTTATGCACCAAAACTCTCAAAGCATAGATAACATATTAAGGATATATTTTACATTTTCCAATCACTTTACTCATCCCTGAACATATCTAACCATGGCAATACTAAATATCAACCAAGCCACATTCAAGCATACAAGAACAAGCACATTGCACACTTTGTCATTGTTACATAGACTATAAAGGATATTCATCCACTCACCATAAAACCTATATGAAATCATCATGACATCATCATGATAAATCTCTAGTAATATCCCCCTTTTTAATTTATGTCAACACCCATCAATATAGCAATATATTGCTCACCTTTTCTCTCTTCAAACACTCTCACAATAGGAACTTTATCCCCAATAGGAACTTTCTCCCCCTTTTACATAATGATAAATTGGGCACAAGCAGATATATATGGCATAAACATAATATAAAATATTAAAGGACCATCTTATAAATATGATACAAACTCCCCCTTACCTTGATCCTACTTTAGCTTGTCTTAAAAACATCCTCTTGCTCCATTCTAAACTCTCTTCAATCAAGCACTATAACCAATGAATAAAGAACACACAAGACCATATAAATATTGATGTAACACATAAATAAACATATAATAGGGATTCCCCCTAATAACTCTCAATAGTTTCAACTTTTGAGCATCTTCAAATCTCCACACACCATGAAAAATCACATCACATGCTTACTAGCCTTTTCTTTGAAGCTACCATAAGGAACACAAAAAAAACTTCATGCCATCACCAAATAGGAAACATGCATTAAACCAACTTTAGAACTAACCTTGAATCAAAAATACCATGGTATTTTGGATAAAATTGAGCAAAAAAAAGGCACTCTTATTCACACTAGGCTTGTCTAACCTCCTTCTAACCCTACCTGGAACTTGTAGATCCCACACATTTCAATAAACACATCTTCAAAACCTAAAACTCCATATGCAGATAAATCTTATATATCCCCTTTATCACACAAAATTTCATCACCAAGATCATTATTTTCAACATACTTCCTTCACAACCTACTTGCTAATTAGCCCTCCATAATGATGAAAACTTGACTAATTTGAGAACCATAAACCTTAAAATATTTATGAAGCTTGATTTGACCACCCATTTGTCACATTAAATATTTTAATAAACTTTAGATCTCAAATCATAAGTCAAACTAGTTTTATAGTATAACCCAAAACCCTAGAATCTTAAAATAAGTAGGGTCAACAAACCTCCATCTGGTCAACACACACCTCTGAAACTAATTACACACCTAAAAACTCCCATCACACACTTCTATACCAAGATTTGATCTTCCATACATTTGGTAACCCATACATCTTATAACCCATTTTAGGCCTACTTTCCCTCAAGCCAAAAACTGAGAAAATTGAGAGCACTCAAAAAATCTTAAATTAGCACATACATACCTTCAAACCTCAAAAATACCTAGATCGCACAAAAAATAAATTCACAAAACTTTATAATAACCAAAAACTTCTTAACATTTGCATTAATCTCATTAAGCCACCTGGAACCACCCATTCTGACTCTATGCTATAGGTCCTTGACAAAACCTATGAAATAGGATCATGAACTTATTGCTTCCCCTTAGCAAAAGACCTTCTCTGATTGGAATTATCATCTTGACCACACAAACTTGCTTTTACATTAAAACGAGTCTCTTAAGAAGCATAGATAGAGACACCTTTTATACCTCAATGATCTAAAATAAAAATAACTCATCATATTCCATCTCCTCCTTGCTCATCTGATATTTTTAGTTCTTTTTCTTATTCTTTGGATTAGGAAAAAAAATTCCTCGTCCACTTTAACATTCTCCTTCTCTTCTATGATTGAATTGACAATACATGGAGATAACACAGATTCATTACATACCTTTTCATCTTAAGAATCTTCCTTATAGATAAGAACCTCATTGTTAGGCTCAAAAAATTGATGTTTTTTTCATGATACATGCTTATTAATAACAGGATGTTCACTTGGATCCATACATACTTCAGGACAGGCCTCAATCAACATCTTTGTCTTCTCCTTGACATTGATTTCTTCATTCTCAACATGAGAAGACAATGAGACCTCTTGGTGGCCTTCAACTTTTGAATCATTATCCACCATCACAAATAGATTACTTGGACCTATAGTCTCATCATGACTCACACTTGTTACATTTAGCTTACATATGTTAACTTGTATTTTTCCTTGAACTATAGGAGCCTGATTAAATCTATTCTATCTTGTATGTATTTTCTTATAGAACCTAGTAATGTCACTTCTCTATTCATAATTGTAGTACACCATACCTTTTGAAAGAAACATATATTTCCTTACCTTATTTGGATAGAAATTTACAATGTGTCCTATGTCATGACAAACAAAACAACCTCCCCTTTTTGAAGAGGACTCACCTTGTCTAATACCATATGGACAATCATTTTCAAAGTTTCCCATATCAATATAGTTAAATCACTTGATTCTATTTACACCTTTTGACTGATGACCTCCATCATAGTCCCATGAAAATTCATTTCTAATAGGTTTCTTACACTCTCTAGCCTTATAACAAAATTGATTGCATGTATAACATTAACCATTGAAATTTTCATACTTCATGGTATTTAGATATTTGATCTTATTTATATTTATTTTTCTAGCACCTTTAGTCCTTATTTAATTATTTGTATTCAAATTAAGATTGTCTTGATACACATTAGTCTTCAAATTGTCTTGAGTAACATTCTTTTATTCTTCTTCATATCCAAGACTAGTTCTATCATTAGTAATCTTTTGACCACTTATAATGTTTCCTAGGTCACATGGGATCTTTTTAAATCTCAAAAATGTATTCACCTTACTAACTATCTTTTCTAACTCAAATTTCAAAGACTCATTTTTAGAAACATACCTTGAACATTCATCTTATTTAGCTTTTAGTCTTGTAGACAAAATTTCCAATTAACAACTAAGATACTTGATCATATGTTCATGATCTTTAGTGTATTTATTCAATCTTACCTCATACACACTAAATTTATCCTCATAGTCTTTGAGTTTATATTTCATCTTCTTATTGATCTTATTTTCAATCTTTAGTTCTTCAAGAGCATTAATCAAAATAGTCTCACAATTTACCTCATCTTCAACATCATCTGAATCACTCCAAATGGACTCCTTCTAATGTGAGAAACTTCTTTCCTCAACCATTTATTACCTTGGAAATTATTTTTAGGCTTAATTTTTTCTTGAATGTTTCTTCCTTCTTTGGTGGTGTATCATCATTCTTCCTCATCTCATAGGTAGTAAGGGTGCCATGCAATTGATCCATATTCATCAAAGTAAGATCATGACTCTCTTCTATAGCAGATAGTTTCATATCAAACTTGGGGGAAAGAAACATTAATATCATTTTAGAAACATTAGTTTCTTCAAGATTATCTCCAAGACCTTTGGTGATGTTCACAATCTCATCAACTATCTATAGAAAGGATGCCACAATATCTTTTTCAAATTCAAAGGTCCTTAAATCACCTTCAAGCTTTCAATCCTTAACCAAAGGACCTTATTCTAATACTAATTATTAGAGGTATAGTCATTAGGGGGTGAATCAGTGAGCCCAAGTAATCTAACTTCAATTCTAATCTTTACAAACACTTAACCATTTACCACAAGCATTCATGAAGCATACACATCATGCATACTAATAAGCAAGAGAGACAATGAAAGATTAAACACATAACACATATCATACATGGAAAAACCTCTTGGTGAATAAAACCCACTAAAACCTAAAATTATACTACTGTCTTATAAAATAAGAAATAATTTAGACCATCTATAAATGATCAAGGAACTACAATCCCTATTTATTGAGACTACAATCCCATAAGGTGTTGCCACGCTTGTCTAGCTAAGTTGCAACAACAACTAGACTTTTTAGAAAGTTTCACCTTACAAGGAAGCTACACCTACCTTAGATTCTAAGATTATACAACAATACCTATGAACACATCCACATTTTCACTAATGTCTACAAAACTTGATGATGGACCTCTGTTTATCACTCTTCACCTTCGCTCACACTCAAATAAAAAGCACACTATTATCCTAACAAAATTATGATAAATAGGTCATAAAAATATTCATTAATTTGTTATAGTCTTCAAACCATCATTAGGGTACTCCAACCCTCCTTTTATCCACAAAAATGCACATAAAATCCTCTCTCTAATTACTCAGTCTCTCACAAAGTCTAGAACCCATCATCTTTGGTTCCATTATTTATAGAGCAATCTTGATAATCACTAACTTTGTCAGCCATTAGGCATTTATTAAACCTTAAGACATCTAACACATGATGAAACATCTCAATATAATTTTCTTAGGTTGGCCATATCATCTATGTGTCACCCTTAAGGAACTACACCTTTTAATAAGGCCCTCGTAGCCCTTATAGGTCTCATGTGAACCCATTCACTCCTTTATCACTCCTTCAAGAAAAATAATAACACATGACCACTTTAAAATACATGGTTACACTTCTTATGTCCCCTTAGACATCTTAAAATGATCGTAGTCAACTTATCTCACCTTTATGTATGCTCAAACACTGACCTGATGCATACAATCACCATGAACAAATACATAGTCAACTTTTTAAGTATTGTTCATACTCAAGATAGATTTATCACACCTAAAAAATATAAATAGAGCATCCTCATGGTATAAAACATGTTCCAATAGGTAATTCATCAATATCCTTCTCAGGTCACTTGCAGAATAAACACAAACACATAATCAACTTCTAAGCTCAATATCTTTGACTATACTCACTTCTAAATCTTTAAATCTATATATCCAGATACAGCTTAGATTCCTCTACCTCTTTTCTTTTTAAAACACCAAAAAACTTGATTTCTATAAAAAATATGGATAAAATATAGAGCTTTGGTTTTTCCCTCTATTATATTCAAATATTTGAATAGAAATGGTCATAGTTAACCTTTGAACACAATGCTCGAATCTCATGAACTCTTATCTCATATTGAATACGCACTGTCGATCTTGTTTGGTATTTAATGCATAGGTGCTAATTTTCAAATGTTAAAACTCTATCACTTATACCTCATCTCATGTAATCTTAAAATGTTGACTCAACATTCTCTATTGATCTATGTAGATCAACCAAGACTTTAATGATCAATGCTCTTCTTTTGATTAAACTATAAAAATGCCTGCTCACCTTTAGATCCTTATCCTACACCTTTACTCAATTATTAAAAATCATGGACCTATCCTCATATATTTTATTTTTGAATCCTTGTATAAAGTGCATTGTTGATCTTTCTTGAGCTTTAACTCATTAAAAAATGACTATGGGAACCCTTTCAATATGCCTAAGTAGCCATTTTTTCACCTCAATAAATTATTCTACTCTTACTTGTATGATCTCAAATTTAGATTAAATGATCTCTTCACATAGGAGAATCCAACCATGTGACACATAGCTATTGAATCCTTCACATGTGTGAGATATATCTCCATTAAAGTGCCTTCTTAAAATCTTCTGTCACATAGCCAAATATGTCCAAATCTACTTGAGAGGCCAACTTTGAGCAATCATAACTTTTGTTGTACTTTAGTGCATGATCTCAAATTTAGTGTAAATCATCTATGCTCAAAAATAAACAAACCCATATGATCATTTTATCTTGACACCTTCACACCTATAAGATATACCATCATAAAAATTACTTGGCTCTTTCTTGCCTTATGCAAATTTGGCTAAATATGGAAAAACATAGTAAAAATACATGGGAGCATAACTTTGCATATCCATATATTTTGACGCACTACATCACATGATCTAAAAATTATTGAAAATAAACTAGGTCCAAAATTGAATAAACCCATATGATCACCTTATCTTGAAATGTACACACATGTAATATAATCCATCATCAAACTTCTTACTAGGCTCTTTCTGGCCATATTGCAAATTTGGCTTTGGGAAAACAATGAATTATGACTAAGAATCCAAATTTACATCCTCATATATTTGACCGTGATTTAATGCATGAATTGAGATTTGGTGCATCATAGCTAGGGAATAATGTTATCACAAATATATGACCATCTCCCCTTGACTCATTCCCATGTGGCCATATAGATGTTATCAAACTACCTACTCAGATTTTCTTGCCACTGGACCAAAGTGTCTAGATGAGAACTATGGACTACCAGATGAATTCCAATTATGCACATAAGCTCTCAAATCATATATAACATCTTAGGTACCTCTTTCGCATGTTTAAATCACCATATTCATTCCTAAACATCTATAACCATGTCAATATTGAAGATCAACCAAGCCACCTTTAACCATACAAGAACAAGCACATTGCACACTGTCATTATCACATAGACTATCAAGGATCTTCATCCACTCACAAAATAAAATATATGACATCATCATCAAAACTCTCTAAAAATTACAAAATAAGTACACCATTCACTTGGTATGTCAATATTTACTAAAAATAGTAAATTATTAAAAATGAGATAACTATACTAAATTTGGGTGAATAAAAAGAGGTTTCTAAAAATACAAACCTAAGTATAAAATACCTCTTAGGAATTATGAAATACATCTATTTGGAGGGTAAAATGTGCCAATAAATCAAGAATCAACCTGTAAGCATCTAAACATGAATATTGGCAACAAGAGGAGGGTAAAAACCAAGGGTAAAGTTGTAGATCTAAAAATTAATCATAGTATGTAAAACCCTAAGAGGTTAAAAACATTGGGAATCAAAAAAATGACATTCATACAGATCAATTTCATTGAATGTTTAAAAATAAAATATAGATTAAGGAATCTAGAGTTAATAGGGGTAGAGATAACCTAGGGCACAAGGGTGATAAACTATCTCTATGGCCAATTAATTTGAAAACTCAAATAAAAATATTTTAAATTTTACTATTAAGATATACTAAAAATATTAAGTAAAACCAATAGTTGATATTTTAATAAATGGAAAAATAATGTTACTTAACTGCATTACTATCCACATTCAAATCTGATATGGAATAAGATGGAGATAGACTAGATGTAAATTCTAGATCAATCATTAGATTCTTAAAATTTGACCTTTGTGACCTCAGACACTTGTGCCAAACTCAAAAGTTTTGTTGATGCTTTTATCTAACCTAGACAAAAGTGTTTAGTATGGAATACTTTTTAGATCTAGATGTGACCACCCAGAATACTTTGGGTTTTAGTTTTCCTTCATTCTACTATATTCAGATCTAGATCATGGATTATTGGTCTTGTTGAATATCCAAAACCCTATCTCTTTATCTTCATAGTAACTATGGGAAAAATATGTTGGTGGGTTCATGTTGTCAATATAACCCTAAAGACCCCACTTTCATTGGGTTCTATTTACATAGACATTACTATGAATAGGTACTCATACTCATGTATTCATCCCTTATCTGTGGGCTTGTGTGGGCATAAGGATATAATATATGATAAACAAGTACAATAGTGTCCTAGATTTTAACTTATTAAAAATGGCTCATGGGTTATGAATTCAATTATTTAGACATATATATGTGTTTTACCTATGATTGATATGGAAATAGGAGAAAATAAGGAATATTTTCTCTCTTAGATTCTTGATTGAATGCTTTTGATGAGTTTCCTTGTGATTTTTTTGCTTTGCATTGAGTAAGGAATGAATGAAGATTGATCATGCATATATACCAATCCTTTTAGATAATATCTCATATTAAATCACTTAGGCCAAACATAAAGATATTTTTCATTTGTAAATTAGACTACATTAGGGAAATGGACACTTGTATTTAGAAATGACACTTGTATTGAATTAGGCATTTGGTTGGGATGCAAGTATTTGGGTAGTTATAAAACAAGCATAAGTCCAAAACTCTTAGAAACAAAGTATAAGAAAGTTTATAAAATTATAAGTATGATAGTAGGTTTGAGTCATTAGAATAACATTGATCAGACTAAGAGGTAAGAAATAGGTATAGAGAAATAGTATATGTAAGTGTTTTAGTAGTGCGAAAAGGTCTATAACTAATAAGAACAACCAAGGTCTATAGTTTCCATGTGTATAAGAGTGAGGTGCTATATAATTCAAAAATATTGTCTACACCTACTACCTACTCTCCACTTAATTAGGATATATCAATCCAAAAATACACTTCATTACATATGTCATTACTTGGGACACATCCAAAGCATGGGGTTTATAATTAAGATATTTTATTCTAAATCCATTTCCTTGTAGATATCCTTGCTTGGATAAAAAATAATATTTTAATCACATTAAATAAATGTAAGCAATAATTTAAACAAGATTAGTATATATTTTTATTATTTAACACCTCATACCCACCAACATTATTATTTATCATTTTGAGAACTCATCTTCATCCTCTCTTCTCACACGAAATCTTGTTGGGGCATATAATGACCCAATCACTCACTCAAGTCACTCGAAACATCTTATCACATTCACTTCCACTCTACTTTTATTTATTCTTTGAAAAATATTCTTTGAAAAAATATTTCTTCTTTTATTCACAACAACCTCTGAAAAGGAGGGAAATGTACATACCTAAGTTACATTACATTAATGACATAATTAATTTTTTTAAATATCTACACAATCACCCTTATTATTCAGTGACCAAAATATATATTTGTATCCTAGTTCACTAACATATTTTTTCCTCCCATATTTAAATAGTTAATTAATTAAGATCAATTAATTAATATATTTATAATTAATCATACACACATAATTTAACAATTGACTAAATAAAACTAATTAATAACTCTAAAATCCAAGTTGCCTAGCAATTTTCTTGATCCTCTCAACTAAGTGTTGAGTCACCAACCAACTCCTTATAAAATAAAACTAACTTGGTGAGTCATACAACTACTTTGACTCATCCATAGAATATTTAAACCAACCTATAAACATGTAACCAATTCCATTAATTCATTTGACTTACTCATTCGACTACTGAACTAATTTCCTCACATTTCTCAACCACTTGAGGAATTGGTCTTTCCCATTGGAATAAGGACTCAAATCCAATCGTCTAAAATCAAATTATTTAAATACTTATGAAATTATCTTGTCCATATAATTTCACATCTAAAAATATATAAATTCATGTTCTCTTCTCCATTGTGAATCATCCATCATTCACTTATTGAATTACTATCAAATTATCATTATGAATCTTATTGTGATTAAGTCAAACTACCACTACACTATTAAATTTACCTTGCATTGGAGATTTTAATTTGAGAAACCATATAACAGTTTTCAAGAGCCCATCTAAGTCAACAAAGGAGAAGATATTTATTAGTTTTTAAGGTAAAGATACAATTGTATCTTTATTATGTTAGATCTATATGAGGTTATATGTTTATTTAGAATATGAAGTCAATAGTAATTGTTTGGTTTCTTTATTTGAATTAATAAATTCTATGTATTACACTCACTACCAATTCATTCTACTATGGTTTATACCTTTATTTAAATTATTTATTCATTAATTTTCCTTGAAATAATTTAAAAATTCATTTGACACATACTAATGTCCTTTGTCTATTCTTAACACATTTATATAATGACCACTTTGCTTTTCAACTGAAGCATTGAACTCCTTGAATATTCCATATGATTTTAACTTATGTTTGAGGAATTATAGGCATGTTTTTAATACTAAAATCATCAATGAAAATTAAAAAATATAATTTCTTCCAATGAAAAGTATAGGCATATATCCACACAAATATGAATGAACTAACTAAGTGGAGATAATGCTTTTCATGAATTTTCTATAGGAGAAACCTCCCTATGTTGTTTGCTTAAGATACATCCTTCACATTCTCTATTTTGTTTCTCTATTAAAGGTAATCCTCTTATGATGATTTTCTTATATAAAAAATTCATGCCACCAAAATTGAAATGGACATACATAAGATGCCACAACCATGACTAATAAACTAAATAGTTTTGAAACTTTAAAAAAGTATTGCCTAAGTGATACCTTGATAATATATAGTTTAAAATTCAACTTCAAACAAGGAAACATTTTTTCACTGGAACTTGTGCTATTATCCTACTAGAACTATTTTTTTCTAGTATTACACATGTATCAATTTCAAAATACACCTTATACCCTTTTTGTAATTATTTTCCAATACTCATAAAATTACACTTAAGACCAAGAATATAATACACATTTGGAATGTATTTCTTATCACCTTGCTTGGTTTTAATGTTAATGCTCCATTTTCCCATGACACCTACTCTAATATAATTTCCTAGTTTAATTTTTTATTTTATTTACATATTTATGTTGGAAAATATTATTTGTTTCCATTCATGTGAATAATACAACCGCTATATAGAAACCAATATTATTTTGAGCTCTCTTCAACCAAATTACAAGCAATAAACATTGAATACTTATTCTTCTCATTTTGATCCAATTAAAAAATTGAAAGTTGCTTATTTATATCATATTTGTTTCATTCTAAATTCATATAAATATTGGCCATAATTTTTATAGTAATAACTTTGGATTTGTGAATTGTCATGCCTTTGACCATGATTATAATTTTCCTTATGACCATGGCTTCCACATATACCTCTTCCATTTTAAAATAAATTTACGTTAATCCTTTCTACTGTGTATCCCAAAATGTTGATGTATTGGGGATAGTTTTAAGAAAATATAAATAGTTGAAGTATAAGGGTGATAAACCAATCTAGATCAAGCCAGTTAATTAAAAATTTAGATAAATGAATATTCTAAATTATAATATTAAGATATTCTAAATATATAAATTACCAAATTCAAAATATGTTAAATTAATAAGATAAATAAGAGAAATGATAGTTAGGTTTACTGTGCGTAAGCATATCTAAATTAGAAAATGTTTTAGGATCAATATTCTTGATAAGTCATCAGATTCAATGAATTGTACTTCTATAGCTATGGGTACTTCAATTAGAATTAGACACTATCATTGATTTTAGTGTTTGTCTATGATTTAGGTATCATGTATGGAATAATTAATGGATCTTGATATGACCAAATTCATTGTTTTAGGTTTTTTATCAAATTTTTATTGATATATTCAAATTTAAGATATAGGTTATCACTCTTTTATAACTAATCAAACCCTAGCTCTTTACCCTTCCTCACCCTTAGAATGAGTTTGCTAAAAATGTGTTAGTGGGATCATGGTATCAATCTGACATCAATAAACCCTCTATCACTGAATGTCACCTGCATATCTAATACTCCAAGGAGGACCTTAGACTTATGTACTTATCCCCTATGTGTGTGCAAAATGGTGAAATATATTATACGAATATGTATGAAATGATCTAACTTATAATTTGACAAATATAGATTATGGGATGTTATTTGAATGCTTCAAATATGTAATATGATTTATCATATGATTGATATATAAATTGGGATGAATAAGTAAAAATATCTTGGTTTTGAATTTGATTGATTGAGATTTTGTATGTGCTTGATTAATTTTTTTTAGATTAAGAATGAGAAAGCTTATACTAGTATTTATACCACACCTTTTGAAAATATTTCATGGTAGGGTTCAATAAAGCAAATAGACTAACCCATAGGTTTTTAAAAAATTATGATTTGGATGAATTTTGGAAACTGTACATTAGATAAGAATTTACACACTACCATCAATAGTAGTCTCCCTATGTGACTAATAGTGTCTAGAAGGTTATAAAATAGGTATAGATTTGAAACTTATAGTGAATTATGTTTATTAGGTTTTAAGAATTTTTTACAGTATAGGAGACCTAGTTCATTAGAATGATATGGATGAAACTAAGACATAATCATATAATCACAATGATATGGTGAGTGTGAGCCTTTCAACAATAGGGATGTATAGAATTCAAGTGTAGAGACTTGATATTTTTCAAATTTATAAGACTGATATGTTATAAATATTTAGTTTTAGTGTCTACATTTCCCCCTCCCCCATAATCTAGTAATGCATGAGGAAATTACTAGTTTAAAGGAACTAAATGCTTACTTGGGTGTGTAAAACACACCTTGTCTTTACTTGATCCAAATTTGAGTGATTTAAGAGTGTATGACCTCTAACCAAGAGCATATAATTTGAAATTTTAAATAATTGAAATACTTTAAAAGAAAAAGAGAAAGGAAGGAGTACACTTGTGTGTTGATGTAATCATTTTGATTCTCAATGTTTTGACTTGGTAAAGATGATTCCTTATAAACCATTAGAGATAGAAGAGGTTAAAACCCAAAGCTTGGAGAATTAAATAGGGATATTTTAATTTATTATGTCTCCAATCTAGTGTAAGGATGAGTTGTGACATTGACATTGAAATCAGTATATCTTAATTGCACATCTCTAGTGTGAATATGTAATCTAGTGAGGGTGAGTGATTTAATCAACTAATCCTATAAATTTGGTGATATTATATGATTTAATCACTCCAACCTATAAATTTGGTGTGTTTTAATGATTTAATAAATTAAACATATAAAATTAATCAATTGTTCTAGTAGAAAAGGCTTGATAACATCACATACTAGTGTAATCAGTACATCTTAGTGAATAGTATAATTGGTAAAATTTATAATTTTGGATGCGATAGAATGAAATATGAACCTATAATATGTCTTATATAAAGTATATATTTCTAAAATTAAAAAAAATCCATTTCTAATCAATTTAAAATTGGTGTAATGTATAGGATTCTAACCTAAGTGTATATTTGAATCATGAAACTAAGCTAGATATTGTGAAAGTGTGGAGGTCATTCTTTGTGACATGCCCAAACTAAAATATATATATATTGATAAAGTGTATAATTATGGATTTCATGTCTTTTTTACATGCCCCCAATAAAATATGAAAACTATGAAAATGTGGAGGTCATGCTTCTATGGCATGCCCCCACTGATATGACCCCCTCCCCCTTTTGATGTGAAGGAAATAAGATATTGTAGGTATCTTACCTCAAAATGATAAGGTAAATATATAATATATGTATAAATCATGTATTATATATGGATAACATGTTGAATTATATATATCAATGAAGCTCATAGTATGTGATCACAACAAGTCCTAATATGCATGATATGGACCATGGCAATGTCTAAGAGTAACAGTAAAAGCTCAATAAACAACCAAATACACACACAAGTATTTAACCTTAAATTTAGATAAGGATCATAATGGGGTTAGGTTAAGAATATATAAATGTATAATCATAAGGATGATAAATAGATCTATATAAAGTTAATTAATTTTAAAACTTAGATAAACATATATTGAATTTATCATGCTAAGTTATGCTAAAATTAAAAAGTAAAATTATGAGAGATATTACAATGATAATGAAAACAAGATACTTAATTGTTTATTATTATAACATAGATCTATATTTGAAATATTAATTAAATATACTAGATTTAGATTCTATATTAGTCACCTTATTCTGAAAAGTATACCTTTA
The DNA here is from genome assembly GCA_037957365.1 of Torreya grandis. NCBI lineage: Eukaryota > Viridiplantae > Streptophyta > Pinopsida > Cupressales > Taxaceae > Torreya > Torreya grandis. The sequence goes on along the minus strand of JARHVA010001826.1, from coordinate 394,306 downwards.
TAGTTGTAAACAATTACATCAACCTAGGATGATTGCATAAATGCTTTTGTCTAAATCATATGTAAGTGTCTAGTATGGAATACTTATTGAAACTAGATGTGACTAGCTAGATTATTTTATGTTTTATTTCACTTTCACTCTAGTGCATTCACATTTGGGTCATGAATTGTTGTTCATTTTCAAATAGTTAAACCCTATTTCTTCATCTTTATATTGGTTGTGGTAAAAATGGGTTAGTGGGTACGTGGTTTTGAGCTACCCAAAAGACCTCTTTGTGAATGAGAACTACCTACATATATAATACTCTAAAGATATCCTTGGACTTATGTAATTATCCTCTATGTGTTTTATTGTGTGTGTATCATGCAATGTGTGATAAACAACTTCAACAATGACCTATCTTGTAACTTGGAAAATGTGGCTCATGGAATGCTACTTCAACACTTTATACATGTAGATGTGTTATCCCTATGATTAATATGGGAATAAGATAAAATAGGTAATTTTTACTTACTTGAGTGATTCATTGAGTGCTTTTAATAAGTTTCCTTGTGAGTATGTAAGAATTTGTTAGGTTTGTGCTAGGTTAATAATGGATATATATATATATATATATATATATATATAATCCTTTTGGAAAATATCTTACATTAAATCACTTATACAAACTATAGGTATACATTTAATTTACAAATTTGATGACTTTAGGGCACTAGACACTTGTGTTGGAATAAGACATGCATCAACATAAGTATCTAACTAGGATGTAAGTGTCCAAGCAACTGAAAAATAGGAATAGGTCCAAAACTTGTAGAGATATATTATAAATATGTTTATAATATTCTGGGTAAGATAGAAGGTCTGATTCTTTCGAAAAACATTGGTCATACTAAGACTAAAAAAATAAGTACAAAGATATAGTGTATGCAATATTTTAGTAGTGGGAAAGGTCTAAAAAATGATATGTATTTTCCAAGTATACCAACTTAATCTAGTAATGAAATTGCTAGTTTAAATAAAAATAAAGGTTTACCTAGTTATGCATAACACACCTTGCCTTTATTTGATTCCAACTTAAGTGTTTTGATGGTGATTGACTTGCACCCAAGAGCATGTTACAATATATAATTAGTGTCTATAATCTGAAATTGAAAGTATTGAAACGATTGAAATTGACTAAGAGAAAGGTTTACGAGTACACATGTGTGTCAATGTAACTACCTTACCTTTTAGTAATTTGATTTGAATGCATGTATCATTTTGAATCATTAGAGTTGTGATATATATATATATATATATATATATATATATATATATATATATATATATATATATATATATATATATATATATATATATATATATATATATATATCAGAGGACACATGCACCCAACTTTGGATAAAATGTGCGTTACCACTCGATAATTTAAATTATCTCAACTGTGCAATCCAATCATACTTATAATTTGGTGAGTGTGAGTGAACCAAGTCACATCACACTATAAAATGAGTGAGGTTGGATTATTTAATTATGTCAAACCTATAAACTTGGAAATATTAACAAATTTAACCACCTCAATTATACTAAAAATTAATCAACTATTGTAATAGATTGGATCGATACAATAGGTAAAAGTCCAACCCGGTGGGTGATGACAATCCATAGATGTGTTTCAAATATTAAAATTACTTAATTTTACAAGTTTTAGGTGATATTTTCATAACATATGAACCTTAGATATGTATCATGATAAAAATCTATATAACAATGATACCAATGTATGTAATTTTGCCAAAAATATGTGTATAAATCATATAACTATACAATTTGGCTAATTTGAAAATTGTGCTAGTGTGGAGAACTATTTTAACCCTAAAATTTGTGTTTTCTAGGTTGAGGTTACCTAGATACTCATTAAATAGGTATATATAAATTAGTAATCACAAGGGTCATAATCAGATCTACAATATGTCAATTAGGTGTTAAACACATATATAAATATACACTATTTTTTTTACCCTAAATTATGCTAAAAATAGCAAGTAAAACTATGTTAGATATATAAATGATAAATAAGTAATGTACTTAGCCTATTCTGATGCTAATTTATTTATGGATCTAAAACATGCATGAAGTAGACTAGAAGATGGTTCTAGAATAGTCATCATATTTTGATTTGGATGCTTTTGGAGTCGTAGACACTAACATCGGTCTAGGGTGGTTGCATTGATTCTAATATTTGATCTTAATGGAAGTGTCATATAATGAATACTTATTTTAAAGGGATGCAACCATCTAGATGCTTTTAGGTTTTTATATGACTTTACTCTAGTGCATTTAGATATGGGTCATGGATTGTCATTCCTCATGAATTTGTAAGACTCTAGTTTTCCATCTTCATAGTGACCTTAGGGTAAAACATATAAGTGGGCACATGGTGTCGAGCTAACCCCAAAGACTCCTCTATTAGTTATTAGTTCCTACATATCCAATAGTTTGAAGATGGACTTAGACTGATTTAATTTTACCTTATGTGTTAACTTGTGTGTGAATCATACAATATATGATAATCAAGTACAATAGTGACCTAGCTTATAAGTAGGAAAATATAGATCATAGTCTACCCCTTTAGTAATTTAGACCTATAAATGTGATGTCCCTATGAATGAAATGGAAATAGAAGCTTTTTTTAGTTGAATGTTATTGATAAGTTTCTATGCTCAGTTTATGAATGAATGAGGTTTGATATTGCATTTATATCAATCCCTTTGGATAGATAACTCACATCAAATCACTTAGGCTAACCATTAGGATATGTTTCATTTGTAAATTGGATGACTTTAGGGCACTGGATATTTGTGTCAAGTCAGGACACTAGTGTCGATCCTAGTATGTATACCAAACTTTAGTGTTTAGGGAGAATAAATATAGGTATAGTCTCATAATTTTTATAAGTGAAAGATAATAATTTTTTAGGAATTCTAGATAAGATATAAGGTCTAGGTCATCAACATAAGACTGGTCAGACTAAGAGATAGGCCAAGGGGCACAAGATAGAGTAGATACGATACTTTAGAAAGTGGTATAGTACTTATATAAATAACCAAGGTTTAAGTTTTTCAATTATACAAGACTCAAGTGATATATAATTCAAAAATAGTGTCTACATTCCTACCCCTCCCCCCATTAATCTAGTAATGAAATTTATAGTTTAAAGGATAATAATGCATATCTAGGTGTGTATAACACACATTGTCTTTATGTGAGCCCAAATTGAGTGAGTTACTAGTGACTAACCTCTAACCAAGAGCATGTTATAGTGTATAATTAGTGCATATAATCTATAATTGAAAGTACTGAAAGATTAAAATTGAAAGAGCAATATTCAGGATTACATTTGTGTGTCGATGTAAATGTCTTGCCTATTGGAAAGTTTGTTTTCAAAATATGTATCATTTTAAGGCTCTAAAATATATATTCAAACAAATATATAAACCTAAAAAGTGCATATATCTAAGGGGAGAGAGATAGATATAAAATAACATGTCCCCAACCTTGGTGAGAAGGTGAGTTACCACCAGGTAGTTGACATTAGCTCAACCATGCAAACCAATGATACTTATAACCTGATAAGGATAAATAATATAATCAAATCCAACATATAATTTTGGTAAGATTGAGTGATTTCATCACCTAATCTACACCAAGATCAAACTAACTAGTGTAGTATATAGTTCATAAAAGTCTGCCCTGGGTATCAGTACATAAAAGTCCATGATATGGTAATAATCCATATAAGTGTTTTGAAATGTGAAACTAATTTGGATTTTACATTATTAGGTACATAGTACATGACATATGCACCTTAGATATTTTTCATGTTGAGACTCTATATAAAAATGGTACCAATTTATAGAATTATGATAACTTTGAATATGAATCATATAATTGTGTGCTTTAGCCAATTTGAAAACTGTGTATGGAGAACATGATTCAAAAGCATGCCCCCACTATATATGGATAAATATGTTAGTGTAATATATATATATATATATATATATATATATATATATATATATATATATATATATATATATATATATATATATATATATATATATATATATATATATATATATACCTTCATATTTGTTATTCAACTTGTGTAGGGTTGTTAAGATCATTATGGGAACACATACTTAATTTTTTTTCTAATTATGACTTGAGTTGTTTCCTTTATGGTGACCTAATATCTCACTATATAATGTACCTCCTTTGTAATTTTTGGATAATTAATTATTAATTAACATTAATGAATCTCACTTTTTCTTTGCATTCTTTATCTCACATAGCCTAGGGTTTTTGTGCAATCTATGATGTTTAGAGATTCTAGAGCAATCTAACAAAATTTAAAAATTAAAATATGTACCAATGTGTAAAACATGTCCCCACTATAATCTATAAATTTTGAATATTGAATAAGTGTGGATAACATACTTCCAAAAAATTCCCCTACTAAATCTAAAAATTGACATAAGTACCACATACTAAATAAGTGTGGAGAACATTCTTCCAAATCATGTTGTAACAGAATCTAGAAATTGTGTCAAATGTGAAGAACATGCTTCTATGGCATTCCCCCACTGATATGCCCCCCCCCCCCCCCCCCCCCCCACCCTTTAATATGGGGAAATAATACAAATAGGTAGTTGCCTCACCTCAAAAGGATAAGACAACTATATAATCTATGGATGTAACCATGTAGCACATAGAAGGAACATGTATAGGTAAATGTATCATTGGAGCATATAGAATCAATGTGATTACATGAAGGCCTAAAATGCATATTAAGGATCATATAAATGTCAAGATATTAATAACACAAACTCAATAATAAAATAAATTAAACACACAAGAGCACTCAAAATCACGTTAAAATAAAATGATCTAAGGAGACTGTAAACAAGGGGCATGTTTAAATGCCTCACAATCAAAGGTACATGACTTAGTCAAATGTCCACAAAAGTAGAAATGACATATTCAAATTTTCATACAATAAATAATGACATATTAAAATTCTAAATAAATCACACATAGGCATAGGGGACATAAACAAAGGAGCATATTCTAATGTTTTAATAATCAAGACAATAGCAAGATAAGGCCCTCAAAGAAGTGCATAGAGGAAAGCATAAGCAACCAATATAAACATATTATAGTAGCTCATTGATTAAATGTGTTATCAAAAAATGTAAAGTGCATAGCATATCAAGTATCTTGTGAAATACATAATCATGGATAATGGAAAGTGTAATTATATATATGATCTCAAAACATGATAATGTAGAGTGATCATAGAATTATATAAACTATGAGTATTATGATCATAGAGGTGGATGCTCCCAATGTCCATATGACATGAGTAGAGGGAAGGCCCAAAATATGTAATAGTAATGCATGTATCACCCTCAAGTAGAATAATGATACACATATGTATGGAGTAGTAACTAATATTCCATACATTAAAATGGAACTAACATATAGATTTTAAGGAGCTAATAGAATATGTAGGTGTTGAAAGTGTTTTTGATTATTTCAATTTTTATTTGAATTTTTGCATATTTTAGAATATTTGAAGATTTTTTAGTTAATATATTTGTGCAAGTGCATAATTTTTATTGTACTTTAAAAAAAAATCATTTAAGTGTATCAAGATGGTATATGTCTTTTTTGAACTTGTATTTAACTATGAATGGTCCAAACCAATTTGGTTTGAATTTCTTTTTTTGTATTTTTTGAATTGGTATTATTTTGATTATCTATTGAATACTGGGTCACCCACATCAAATTCATGTAGATGAACCTTTTTTTTATATGTTCATTTTTAAAAATATTGATAAACACATAAGTGCTCAGTACCTTGTGTGTGTTTGGTACTCAACTTCTCTAACTGATGCAATCTATTTTCATGGTATTCATTATCTTTGATAATGTACTTAAGAGAAACACAAAATGATGGGATCTCAAGTTCAAATGGTAAAATGACCTTTGTACCATAGAACAAAGAATAAGGTGTACCCTAAGTGGGTGTGTATACACTAGCTTGGTATGTTCATAAGTCATATACCATCTACTAGTTCCAATCAATGTTGTATCATTCAATTATTTTACCAAGTATTTTGATAATTGTATTATTAGTTTCATATGCCTGGCCATTACCCTATTGGTAATAAGGTGTAGAAAATGTATGTTTAATTTTGTATTTACCACAAAAGCATTTTATCATATTATTTTTAAATGATGATCCATTATCATAAATAATAGTTGAAGGTATGCCAAAATGGGAAATAAAATTTTTCATTAGAAACCTACATATGTCATCCATTATGGTAAAACTTAATTGGAATTTCTTCCACCCATTTTGTAAAATATTTTGTAGTTATAATGATGAATTTATATCCACCAGAAAATACCAAATTTATCCTTCTAATTAAGTCAAAACCCCATAAGAAAAAAGTCCATGGTGAAATAATTGGTTGTAACTCATGAGATGGTATGTGATTCAAAAAAAAAATTGGCATCATAAACATAATTTTTCATGTTCGATACATTATTTTTCCATGGTAGTCAAATAATAACATTTGTTTAATAATTTTTAAGACATTGCACATTCACTTAAATTATCAACACACTCGCTATAATGAATTTCTAATAATGTAGTGTGAGCCTCATATTTGTTTAAACATCAAATTAATTGTCCATCAAAACCTCATTTGAATAAATAATTTCCTATAATAACATAATGATGTGCCTTGCATTGTAATTTACATTTATCATTTCATGCAAAATGGTATATTATGTAGGCTAGATAGACAAAAGTATAAATATCATTATACCATTTTGTATTTATAGTACTATGAGTAAAATTAAGAATGACCAAGGTATTTTTATTATCAAAATAAATAGGACCTCACAATTGGTTTATTTTAAAGTCTATGTGATCGTCATTACTATTGAAAATCATCATGGATGTAGCACTTGCCATAGAATCTACATGGTGGTTATTTTTACATGAAATACTATCAATAGAAAATGTATCAAATGTCTTTATGATTTTATATACTATTTATTTATATGGCCAAAGATGTTCTTCTTTAGTTAGGTAATGATTGGTAACTTGGTTAACAACCAATTGGAAATCACCAAAAATTTAGATGCTTTTTATATGAATCTTGTGTGCTATGGATAATCTAATGATCAAGGATTCATATTCAACTATATTGTTGGTGAAATAAAAGGCTAATTTGTAATACAAAGGCATGTATTCACCCTTAGGGTTATAAAATACAATACCAACACCTATCCCTTCTCTACATTTTAATCCATCAAAGAACATTATCCATGGATTAGAAGATATATTATATGCCTCAAACTCATCACATAAATATTTGGTGAGGGGAAAATAATATGGTAAGGGATCCACAGTTAATTGGTTGGCTATGACATGAAATTTTATTGAATTTTGGGATATAATTTTGAGAACAAACTTTGTAAGCTACATCATCTATTTTATGATGCGACTAGTTAGGTGTTGTTTATTCATAAAGAACCTTAATTTATCTTCTTTACTTTTAACATGAACCTGAATATTGAGAAAATAATGATGTAACTTTTGAGTAGTAAAGACTAAGGCTAAACATATTTTTTCATTATTGTATATTTGCATTCATAATCATCTAGCTGGTGAGTGATATAATAGATTGCATGTTGTTTGTGGTTATGATCAAATTGTGCTAAGATGGCCCCAAGGGCCTCATGGGTGGAAGACATGTAAAGAAGTAGTGGCCGATCTAGAATATGAGGCATAATTACTTGTGATTTTGATAATAATTCTATGATTTTATTAAAACTTTATTGACACACATCATCCCACATGAATTTTGTCTCCTTCTTAGCAAACATGTGAAAGGAATTATTCTATTATCCAATTAAGAAATAAAGCACCAAATACCTTGAATTCAACCCTTAAAACATCACAACTATTTTATATCGATTGGGTATAGAATTTATATAATGTATTTTACCTTTTTAGATCAACCTTGATGCCATTATAATAAATAATATATCCTACGAGCTTTCCTGGAGACACCCCAAAGACACATTTATTTGGATTTAATCAAACATTGAACTTTTGCAAGCACTCAAATATTTTCTAAAAATTGACCTAGAATGGTCTTGGTGAACTTTAGATTTTATGAGTAAATCATCAACATAATCCTCAATAGTTTTGTGTATAAAATCATGAAATATATGAGTCATGGCCCTTTGATATGTGGCTCCTATGTTTTTAATCTAAAATGCATGATTGTATAATAAAATGTACCCCAAAAAATAGTAAATGTGGTCTTTTCTTGATCTATGAGGTTTATCTCAATTTGGTTATTTTTGATGCTTAAAATTGCACTTGATTCTAATCAATAACAATGGGAAGTTTCAAGCTGTGGGATATTGTGGCTTGAAACAACCTCCAGATTTTAGAGAAGCTGGTCTCTTCTTTGGTATCAAGTGTTGGAAAAAAGATAGAAAATTAAATAGAAATAAAAATGCAAGAAATGAAACCTAACTATGGCGATGCACCTAAGTGTAATTTTGATCCTAATCTTGAGCATAGTGAGACTATATGTAGGATTCATTTACATTTAAGAGCAAACAAGTGCATGATCAATGTAAAAGATTGAAATAATAGAAATAGAGGCTCATAACAAAGACTTCTTTTGCTGAGATATAGAGAATGTCAACAAAGGCATAGGGTTCAATCTTCTTATAAGAATATTCCAATCACATAAGAGGTGCAGAAACATGTACAGTTATGTAGAACTTTCGACTCAAGAAAACGAGACAAAAGCAAATGACATTCCTAATCACAACTCTAGAAAATCTATAATATAGAATACTTTTGCAAATGACACAGATAATATCAACAAAGGCATAGAGTTCAATCTTCTTAATTATTTTAGCCACATAAAAGGCACAGAAACATGCATAGTTACATCAACTTTACAACTCAAGAAAATGAGACAAAAGCAAATGATATTACCTAGTCACCCACTCTAACTAGTCTAAACCTTTTACAATTATCCCCCTTTCTTTAGACAATCCCCTCTCCTCTTATAGCCTCAAATTTTACAAATAAAAGTGTACAACATTCGATGCATTCAATGCCTTGGATGAATCCTGGTCTCATCAGGAAGGGCCATGCTAGGGTGGGGTGGTTGCCCTGATTGCGGCGTGTCGATTCATGTCTAGTACCTCCTCCTGCACTTGAATTTCCTCATTCCATCACCTGCTTAGCTGCACAACTATCCATTCTCCTTCACTTATAGGGGACAAACAAATGACCCCTTTTAATGTTTGCAAGCCCCAAAAAATCTACCTGGTGAACTGCTCCAGCTACCAAAAATAACTCCCACTAATTTACCCTAGCTCCCTTGCTGAAATAGATACATAGAACACTCTATCCTATTGAAACAGAAGAGGAAACTTAGTCAATCCCCTAAAAATCTTCTTATTACTTAGAAGGCACTATAGAATGACACTTGGTGCTTTTTGCCTGATTTATCAAAGACATGTGGCTCTCTCCATTCTCTTTAGCTATGTTGTAGAATTATTCAGGGCACATATTAGGCTCCTATGAATTGTGACACTTGGAAGCTTTTTCAGACCTTTGAAATAACACCAAGGACCCACCAAAATATTTATTTGGTAATGAAGCTTGAAGATTATCTCTCGAAAGTTGACACGTGGCGGCCTCCGCTGTTCTTGGGAAGATACGTGGTATCTTCTACTTCTTTCAGGAATGGAGTAGAAAGGGGCTCATAAAGTGACACTGAGTAGCCTCTACTACTATTTGGCACTTAAATAAAATGAAATGATGCCTTTCTACCTTCTGAAAAGGTACTTGACCCCTTTGGTTTTTGGGACACTCCCTTGAACTGCCCGATGAACCAAATTGGTTCAATGGTTCAACAATTCAACATTGCGCACCATTTACATGTTAACCGAGGTATTGAAACAAAAAATGTTGAACTAAGGCATTGAACCTAGGTGTTGAACTAACTGTCTCTCAGATGCTGACACATGGTGACTTCTGCTTTCTTCTAAAAAAGTAGTCTAGGGCCTTCCACGACCGCCACATGGTGCTTTCTGCTTCTTCCTGCTACTTAGCTTGTTGAAAACCTTTGTCAAAAAAAGAATGAAATGCGGGTGATGATATGAGATGTGGATGCCAACACATGATGCATTCTATTGAGTTTCTATTAGATATGTGGCACGTTTCACAACTCTCTTGAAAATTAGGAAAGGTGCCTTAGATGACTCCACTTGGCTAGAACTTGTGCTCGGACTACGCCACTTGGCAGATTCTACTGCCCTTCGACACTTAGATGAAAAATGAATCAAAAGAAACAAACCCATGCTCTATTTCAAAACTTCTACCGCCAAGACCAAGGTATGCGAGAACAAAATTTCAGTGCACAACTGAGAATTGGAATGCAACGTAGACTAAAATTTTTTACTCTACAGTTATAACCCATGAATCCATCCATAAATTAAAATATCCCATATCTAGTTGTAGAATCTATAATCATTTCAATATTAGGTAATTGAAAATCATCTTTAAGGCAAGCCTTGTTTAAATTGTAGTAGTGAATGCAACAATTAATTTCACCATTAGGTTTGGTAACATAGACAATCTTGGATATCCATTTAAAGTGTGTAATGACTTTTATAAATCTAACATTTAAAAGATTTTGCATTTTCTATTTTACCAATAATGCCACTTTAGGATGCATTTTTAATTTTTTTTTTACCGATTTCATATCTATGTAAAATAATATGATATGAATTGTGATTGATGGATCAATTTTGGGTATATCTGAATAATCCCAAGAAAAGAGTTCATTAAAATCATGAAATAACTACCGATAGATTTTTCCTTCATCATCCTTGATCATTTTCACAAGTAAAATTAATCAAGGATCCTTATTTCTTCTAAAGTTATATTTTACCATTTATTTGTCTAACAAAGTAGATCTATCTATGATAAATGGTGTGTTAAAAATAGTGTTTGACTTGTCATAGTATACATTAGTATCAACATGTTATAGGTATAATCACTAAGAGGAGGGGTGAATTAGTGAGCCTAGATAATCCAACTTCAATTTTAAACCTGTCAAAAATTTTGATCAGTTACCACAACACATTCATGAACCATACACATCATTCATAGCAATGAACAAGAGAGACAATTCAAGATAAAGCACATAACACATTAAATATGTGGGAAACCCTATTGGGGGAGAAAACCCATTGGAACCTATAATTAGAATAATGTCTTATAATAATAAGAACCAATTTATAATAATAATAATTTATCGAGGAACTACCATCCCATATTTTAGTGAGACTACAATCCCACAAGGAGTTACTACACCTGTCTAGCTGAGCTGCCACAACAACTAGACCTTTAGAAAGTTTCACCTTGCAAGGAGACTATAACCTTCTAGATGTTGAGTAAATACAACAACAAATATGAATAAAAAATCTCCCTAATACTGATTTCTTGAAATTCTAATGAAGATACAATGTATATCAACACTATTCAAATCTACACACACTCTTTGATATTCACACATATATCATCTATCTTTTGCTCATCCTCAACCTGAAAGAGCATTATTTTGACATCATAAATATGACCTACATGTCATATGCATAATCCTCAATATGATCTACTCATCAAACCATCCAGTAGGCACACTACCTCTCTTCTCTTCTTCACTTCAATGAATACTACACTCACACAAGCCTCTCATAAATCTAAAAACCATTATCTTTGGTTTCACTATTTATAGAGAATTCATGATTATCAACACCTTAGCTATTCATTAAGAATATATTAAACATTAATTTTTTTCTCACATTAATACATGACTAAAAAAAGTATTCATAGGTCATCCATATCATCTATGGGTTACCCTTAAGCAACTACACCTTTCAATTAGGCCCTTGTAGCCCTTTTAGGTCTCATGGAGACCCATTTACCCATTTAACACTTCATCAAGAAAAACAAAGAAATTAAGAACATTTTTAAACATATATACCCATGCCACATGATATATATGTCTTTCTTAAGTTACCATATCCATGAAAACACCCTTTTTCTAACTCTTAATTGGATCAAACACCTCTTTACACACACAGTCATTATGAATGAAAACACAGTTGACTTCTAACCCTTTGTTAATACTACATATGATTGGTCACACCTGCATAATTCAAAAAAATTGTCCTCATGAAGTAAAAAACATACTCCAATATCTATTTCACCTTTAAACATCAAGATACCAATAAGCACAACAAAAATACCCTTCTCAGATTACTTGCAAAACATGCATGAACACACAATAAAATTTGAACCTCAATATCTTTGAATGTACACACTTTACAATTTTAAAATATATATTTTCACATGTGAGTTTGATTCCTCTATAAATTATCAATTTACACCATGAAAAAATTCTGAATAGATTGAAAGATATAGCATAAACATTGAGCACTAGTTTTTCCTTTACAAATTTGAATATTTAAATACAAATGGTCACAATTAAACTTCCATCACTTAAAACACATGGCATGCCCTCAAATATTAGATTACTCATGAATTGTTGATATTATTCAAACTTTAAGTCATATTTCATCACTACCTAAATTTTAAACTTTGAATAGTCGACCTCATCTTGTGCAATCTTGCAATCTTGACCACATATTCACCATCAATCTTGTATACATCACTCGGTCTTTATTTGTGTTAAACATTGGACACATTGAAATCATCTCACTCAATATGAACTATTCATCTATATATATAAAAATATACAATCACCATTAGATCTTAGAATAAGCTTGATCTTTACCTTTACTTAATGTTAAACTTTGAAAACTTGTCCTCATCTCGATGCTTCTTGATAGCTTGGAATAAACATGCTTCATTAATATTTTGTAAGGAGTTTGGTCTTTACCCAATTTAAGAATCAAAATATTTGACCTATTTGACTTATTAAACACCATATATTTATATGTATGAACTCTCATGAAACTTTGGATCTCCATCTAGTCCTGATCTTTAACATCGTGCAAAATAGACAATGTATGGGGACCATTGTTATCTACTTAGAAGGCAAACTTTAGACTTTAATAACTTTTTATATGATAATTCACATGATTTAAAACATATAACATATGATATAATCACATATGAGAATACAAAAATGTATAAAAATACTCTTGAAATATTCATGCATGTGAGATATAACACCATTAATCTACTCACTCACATGTTTTCAACCACATAGCCAACTATGTCAAGAACTATCAAGAAGTCCAATTTTACACATGAATAGATTTCACTGTGCTTCATCGCATGAATTTAAATTAGTGCATATAAATTAGGCATAAAAATTAACAAACCCATATGATCAAATTCTCTTTAAACTACCACACATGTAAAATATGATTACATCAAAATGCCTATTCAGCTTTTCTTGCCACATTGCAAATTTGGCTAAGTATGAGAAAACACTGTCAAACTGCTTGGGAGCCCAAATTTGCAATTGAATATCTTATGTTACACTTTTTTTCATTGCCTTAAATTTATCAAATAATAACTAGGTACAAATTTGATCATAACCATATGAGCAAATCCCCCTGATGACTCATCCACATGTGGCAATGATGACATCAACAAACTGCCTACGTAGATTTTTTGCCACTAGACCCAAACTATCTAGATGAAAACTATGGGCCAATAAATAAATTTAAATTATACATACAATCTCTCCAACTATCCTTGAGCACTGATATAACCCATTACACATGATAAATACTTTATATTCATCACTAATCATCTCAAACCATGCCAAAACTGAAGATCAACCAAACATACTTCAAGCATACTAGGATAAGTACATTGCACACTTTATCATTATCACTTAGAATATCAAGGCACATCATCCACTCACCTAGACACCTCCATGAAATCAACATGACATCATTTATGAGTCTCTAACAATCTCACCCTTTGTCATTGATGTCAACAATCATCATATAGCAATATACAATTCATCTTCCTTCTCTCTCTTCAAACACTCCCAAAATAGGAACTTTCTCCCCCTTTGACATAATGATAAAGTGGATACCAAATAATCCTAAGGACCTAAAAATACTACCAATAGGAGAAAACCATCTTATAAATATAATACAAACTCCCCCTTACCTTGAGCCTACCTTTTCTTTTCCTTGATAACTTCCTCTTGCTCCACACCAACACTCTCTTCAACCAAGCACTATAGCCAATGAAGAAAGAACACACAAAAATACTAAAATATGATGAAAATCACCAAGAATAATTTTAGAGGGACTACCCCTAATATTTTTGAGAAATTTTACCTCCTGATCATCTTTAGATCTCTACACACCATGAAGAACCACCATACAGGCTTACTAACCTTCTCTCTCAAACCACCTCAAGGACCACCAAAAAAAATTCATGCCACTAACCAAACATGAAACATGCTCTAATATAACCTATTAACTCTCCTTGAAATACTCATACCTTTCTCTTTTGAATAAACTGACCATAAAGGACTCTTCTTCTCACTAAGCCTATCTAGCCTCCTTGTAGCCCTACCTGAAACTTGTAGAGCTGACAATTTTTAGTATATGAACCTTCAAGACCTAAAAGTTCATATTTTGAGCATTATCATATTCTCATTCAATCACACCAGTTAGCATCACCTAGTTCATCCTCTACAACATATTCCTTCATAAACCTACTAGTCAGCTAAGCCTCTAACTTGACAAAAACTTAAATAAATTGAGAACCACAAACATTCAAATATATGTGAAGCCTGATTTGAAAAACCATATGGCTGATTCAACCAATTAAGAAGAATAAGGCCTCATCTTATAAGAAAAACCACTTTTCTAGCATAGCTTAAAACCCTGAAATCTCAAAACAAATAGGGTCAAGAAACCTCCTTCTGGCCAATGTCCACCTCTAAAACTTCTTACACACCTGTAGACAACAATCAAACACTTATGGACCAATATTTGAGATTCTATACCTTTTGGTAACCCACACATCCTATAACCCATTTTAAGCCTACTTTACCTTAAGCCAAAATTGAGAAAATTGAGAGTACTAAAAAAATATTCAATTTGACTTCAACATACCTTTAGACCACAAAACCACTTGGAGTAAGCTAGAATAAAGTCAATAGACATTTCTATGCAAAAATATCATCTTAACAACTAAAAAATCCTCATTTTCCACCTAGAAACCTTCAATCTAACCTTGCAGACTGCTCCAATTGGAAAAATACCCAACTCTTACCTTTTAGGACCTTCTAAAGAAACACCATATCAACACTTGTTTCTCCTTTGAAAGGAGTCTCTTTAGAAGCATAGGCAAAGAGCTCCTTTACTTCAAAATGTCTTAGAACAATGTGAAACTAAGAGTTTCCCATAACTCCTCATATTCCTTCTCCTCTTTGGTCATCTGATACTTTTAGTTCTTCTTCTTCTTCTTCTTCTTCTTCTTATGTTTAAGAGAATCAACATGCTCATCCACTACAATATTCTCATTTTCTTCTAGGATTAAATTGACAATACATGGAGACAATATAGATTCATGACATACCTTTTCATTTGAAGAATCCACCTTGTAGTTAGGAACCTCATCACTAGGCACAAACAATTTATGTTCTTTGCATGATAAATGCTCAACAATAGGATAATGTTCAATTAGATCCATACATACCTCAGAACTAGCCTCAACCAACACCTTGGTCTTATCCTTAAGCTTGGTCTCTTTATTCATAACATGAGTAGACAATGAGAGCCCTTAGCACTATTCAAATTTTGTATCATTCTCCACCATATCAAATATATTACTTGGACTAGTAGACTCATCATGACTCACACTTACCACCTTTGGTTTCTATGAATTAACTTGTCTTCCTTTTAACATTTTAGGATCCTGATTCAACCTATTATATTTTGCAGGCCTTTTCTTGCAGAACCTATCAATGTAACATGTCTATTCATAGTTGTAAAAGACCATATTTCTTAAAGTGAACTCATCTTGCCCTACTTGATATGGACAAAATCTTGCAATGTGTCCTATGCCATGATAAATGAAACAACCTCCTCTTTTTTAAGAGGACCAACCTTGTCTAACGTTATGTGTAAAATGGTTTTCAAAGTGTCCCACATTAAGATAGTTAAAGTGCTTAACTTTTTTGCACACCTTTTAATTAATGACCCCCATCATAGTTCCATGAAAAATAATTTTTAATAGTCCTCTTTCATTCTTTAGCTTTATGCTCAAATTTATTACACGTGTAATAGTAAACATTGAAACTTGCATACCTCATGGAATTTGGTTATCTAATATGATTTGTCTTCATTATACCAGCAACTTAATTCTTTGTCTGATGATTTGTCTTCAAATTCAGATTATTCTTGTTCACATTAGTCTTCATCTTGTCTTGAGTTGCATTATTTGGTTCTTCTTTGTATCCAAGACCAGTTCTATCACTTGTATGCTTTTGATCATTTAGAATATTTTCTAAATCACTTGAGTTATTTTCAAATCTCACAAATGACTTCACCTTTCTATATATTTCCTCTAACTTATATTTCAATGATTCATTTTCAATTACATACCTTGAACATTCATCTTCTTTGGATTTCAGGCTTGTAGATAGAATTTCCAATTGATAACTAAGATGTTTGACCATATATTCATGATCCTTGGTATCTTAATTCATTATTAATTCATACATAATTAATTTATCTTTATATTATTTGAATTGAGACTTCATATTCTTGTTAATCTTCTTCTCAATCTTTAGTTCTTCTAGAGCATTTATCAATGCAGTCTCATACTCCACCTCATCTTTATCATCATCTGAATCATTCCAAGTAGACTCCTTTTGATGTGAGAAACTTCCTTCCTTAGCCATAAAGAGGGATTCATCTTTAACAATACCACCATCTTCATGATCACACTTTGAGTCACTATTTTCACTCTTATCTGATGAGTTGTAGTCTTTATTGGTATAGAGATTATTCTTGTTCTTGACGGACTTCTTGTTGTTGTTATACTTTATGAATCCTTTCTTCATGTATGCCTTTTTTCCTTCATCTTGGCCTTCACCATGATCTTCATCATCATTCTTCTCATGATTATGAGGGAACTTATGAGAAAAATGTCCTATCTCTCCATAGTTGAAACATTTAAAGAATAGGTTACCCTTATACTTGAACATTTTTTCAATTTCCTTGTAAATAAAGAAATTAGTTTATCCTCATAAATATTAGAAATGTCATCCTACTTAGGTTTATTACCTTGGAACTTATTCTTTGGATTTATTTCTATCTTGAATGGTGCTTCCTTATTTGCTGGTATATCATCATTTACTCTCATCTCATACACAGTAAGGGTGTTATGTAATTGATCTATCTTCAACTGAGTAAGATCATGAATTTCCTCTATAGAAAATACTTTTGGATCAAACTTGAGGGATAGAGACCTTAATCCCTTTTTAACTATATTAGCCTCTTCAAGGTTCTCTCTAAGACCTATGATGATGTTCACAATCTCATCAAATCTACGTAGAAAGGATGCAATAAAATCTTCTTCCTTCATCTTGAGACTTTGAAATTACCTTCTATGAGTCTACAACTTATCAAGCTTGACCTTTGAATCTTCTTCATAAATGATCTGCATTTTATCTCATATATGTTTAGCAAATTTACAATGGATTACCTTGGTGAACCTAGTTTCTATAAGACCATAAGTGATGGCATTCATCACCTTAGAATTATTCTCAAATATATTCTTGTCTATATCGATATATGGAGTAGTAGTATGATCAACATAACCATCCACAATAGATTACCATACATCAAGCCTTAGGGACATAATGTATGTCCTCATCCTTGCACTCTAGAAAGCATAATTATATCCATTAAGCATTGATGATTTATTAGTAGAGAAACCTCCTTGCATTTGATGAATACCCATAGTGTACCTTAGATCACCTTCAAGTTTTCAAGCCTTTAATAAAGGACTTTCTCTGATACCAATTTTTAGAGGTATAATATTAAGAGTGGGGGGGGGTGGTGAATCAGTGAGCCCAATTAATCTAAATTCAATTTCAAAACTTTTAAAACTCTTAATTAATTACCATAATCATTCATGAAGGATACACATCATTCATATAAATGAACAAGATAGATAATGCAAGATCAAACACATAACACATGACATATGTGGGAAGCCCTCTTGGGGGAGAAAACCCATTGGAACCTGTAATTGGAATATTATACTATAATAACAAGAAAAAATTTAGACCAAAATAAAATGATCAAGGAACTACCATCCCTTATTTTAGTGATACTACAATTCAACAAGGAGATACTACACTTGTCTAGCTGAGTTACCACAATAACTAGACATTTATCAAGTTTCATCTTGCAAGGAGACTACAACCCCCTAGATGTTGAACAACCAAAATAACACCTATGAAGACAACATCTCTTAAACATTGATTTAATACCAATTTTATGGAGATATAATGTATATCAATACTCTCTAACTTGGGACCCACACTCTGATCTTCACACAGACATAATTTATCCTTCACTCACCCTTAACCTACAAGAGCATTATTCTGACATCAAAAATATGACCTAAAATTCATACACACAATCTTCAATATATTTTACTCATCAAACCATCCACTGGGCACACTATCTCTCTTCTCTTCTTCACTTGAATGAATACTCCACTCACACAAGCCTCTCATAAATATAGAAACCATAATCTTTGGTTTCACTATTTATAGAAAATTCATCATTATCAACATCTTGGTCAACCATTAGGCATGTATTAACCCTTAAGGATTCTCTCACATCAAGACATGACTCAAAAAAATCTTCATAGGTTATCCATATCATCTATAGGTCATCCTTAAGTAGCTACACCTTTCAATTAGGACCTTGTATCCCTTATAGGTCTCATGGAGACCCATTCACCCATTTAACACTTAATCAATAAAAAAAAAGGAACACAAGAACACTTTAAAACATATGGAACCATGACACATGACCTATAGGTACTTATTAAGTTCCCATATCCATCACATTACCCTTCTAGTAACTCTCAATTAACCCAAACACCTTTATGTACACACTGTCATTATGAATGAAAACAGAGTTGAATTCTAACCCTTTGTTCATACTGCATATGGTTAGTCAAACCTTCATAATGAAAAATATTGTCCTCATGAAGTATAAAACATACTAAAATATCTATTTCACCTTTAAACATTGAGATACCAACAAGCACATCTCAAATACCATTCTCAGGCTACTTGTAAAACATGAACAAAGACATAGTCAACTTTGAGCCTTAATATCTTTGAATTTACACACTTTAAGATATTCAAATCTATAATTTTAGATGCATATTGGAGTATGCTATAAATCCACTTGTAAAACCATGAGAAAATTCTACATAGATCAAAAGATATAGCATAAAAATTGAGCACTAGGTTTTCCTTTGTAAATTTGAATATTTAAATCCAAATGGTCATAGTTAAACTTTGGTCACTTAAAATACATCTCATGCCCTCACATCTTATAATAATTAGGCATAGTTGATCTTATTTGAAATTTAACTCATAGTGTCATTACCCAAATTTTAAACTTTGAATAGTTGACCTCATCTCATGCAATCTTGTAATCTTGACCACATATACATCATCAATCTCCTTTACATAAATTAGTATTTATTTATTTTAAACATTGGAAACCTTAAAATCATCTCATTAAACACACACCATTGATATATATGTACAAAAATCCACTCAGCATTAGATCTTATAATAATCTTGATCTTTACTTCTATTTAATGTTAAACTTTGAACAATTGTCCTCATCTTGTTGCTTATGGACACCTTGGAACAAACATACTCCATTAATATTTTTGTAAGGATCTCAATCTTTACCTAGTTTAAGCATCAACTACTTTCACCCATTTGACTTACTATGCATCACATTATATATATATATATATATATATATATATATATATATATACAAACTCTCATGAATTGTTGTATGTCCATCTGGTCATGATCTTTAACATCGTGCAAAATAGACTAAGAATGGGGACCATTTCTATTTTCCTAAAAGGCCAACTTTGGACCTTAATAAATTTTGTTCTGCTAAATCACATGATCTAAAACTTGTCCCATATTACCTCCTCACATAGGGGAATCCAACATGTATCAAAATAATCCTAAAGCCTTTGTGTGTGAGAGATATAACACCATTAATCTGCTCATTTAAATGCTTTATGTCATAGAGCCAACTATGTCAAGAACTATCTAGAAGGCCAACTTTGTACATGCATATCTTTTGATGTACTTCATCGCATAACCTAAACTTTAGTGCATATAAACTAGACATTAAAATTAAAAAACATATTATCAACTTCTCTTTAAACTATCACATGTGTGAAATATGACTACATCAAAATGATTACTCATCTTTTCATACCACATTGCAAATTTGGCTAAGTATGGGAGAACATTGTCAAACTGCCTAGGAACCCAAATTTACACTTGCATATCTTATGTTGAGGTTCATGACATGACCTAAAATTTAGTGCATATAAACTAGGCAAAAATTTGATCATAACCATATTAACAACTTCCCCTGACTTATTCACATGTGGTAATGGTGATGTTAGCAAACTGCCTACTCAAATTTTCTACCACTAGACCCAAACTATCTAGATGAAAAATATAGACTATCATATGAATTTAAATTATGTACACAATATTTCCAATCATCCTTGACCACTGATAAGATGCATTTCACATGCTCAATACTTTAGATTCATCCTTAACCATCTCAAACCATGTCAAAACTAAATATCAACCAAGCATACTAGGACAAGCACATTACACACTTTGTCATTATCACTTAGATTATCAAGGAACTTCATCCACTCACCTAGACACCTCTATGACATAATTGACAACTCTCCAACACAACACTCTCACCAAAGTAAGAATAAGTAGATGTTTAATGAGAAAATTTATTCATATGATAGAAGGAAGGGAAATCTTCATATTCCCCTAAGTACTCTTGTAATGATTCATCATTATAAAATTCATCAAATGTAAAACTTTATAGGTAATATCCCTCATCTATTAGATGATAGTTGACCAATTAGGTCTCAATGGTAAAGTTATGCATACATTTTATTTTTGCCTTTTTGAGATAAATCATATTGCAAAAGATGTACTTGTGTCTTATAGCTTATTTTTTAAAACCTAAACCTTTTTGGTTTGTAATGTTTGTAGGATCAATGATCTGAGCTATGCCTTACTCATTTTTACGTAACCCTTATCCATTGTAATTATATTTTAGTAAATATCAAGAACCAAATCCAATAGTATAGGATTGTAGTGTATTAGTATTGGGTTTTTGGATCATTTCACAATGTTTTAAGCAATTAGTATCCATTAGACATGTGTAAACAAATCCCTAATGATTCAATTTTAAGTATGCATGCAACATAGAGAGAACCCCATACATTTTATGTATCCAAAGCTATCCCAAGATAATTAGTAGTTCAAATCATTTGGCATAACTTTGCATAAAGTGGGTAATGTAGGGGACCCATGGTGATATTCAATGTTATTTATCCTAATACTCATTTTGAAATACTATCACATCCCTTGATTTTCATATTATATGATTCTAAATCTAAATGTCTAATGATAATTAAGGAGAGAAATGATATGTTACAAATTTTGAGTCCTAACCATTATCCATAAGAACTCATTTTACCATTTTATTATAAATACGCACCTGGATATAGAGTGGAAAATAGATATTTATAATATATTGAGGTGGTAAATCCTCATTTTCAAAGGATATATTATTCATCTTTCATTTGATGAAATTTAATATAGATGCCATATTGGTGGTAAAATCTTACAAGGTAGTGTAGTCATATGAAATGCCTCCAAAATGGCATCCTTGTAGTGGGATGAATGGTGTAGCAAGTCCAAGAGTGATATTATTGTAGTAATATCCTTGGACTAGGTAGTAACATGACTTGGGGAGGATGATTATTTCATGCACTCCCTTTGGTTATTTTTAATGATAGGTAGAAGGTCATTGTAAACATTAGAACAAGGAGTATGTAGAAATATAGGCTTTGAATCCCTTATAGAGTGGACTAATTTAATCAGGCATGAGATATAACAAGTAATAACCATGATAAGGTAGTGAATCATGAAATAATAAATAAATATATTTATATAAAACATGATTACAAAATTTATGGAAATCATGAATCAACAAAAGAAAAAACATAAATCCATAATTGACCTAGGGTTTGATGTTCAAATCATGGGTTTAAAAAATGTTTTAACCCTAAAATATTTATTTTCTATGTTTAGGTTACCTAGATACTCATTAAATGGGTATATATAAATGAATAAGCATAAGGGTGATTATTAGATCTATAGCAGACTAATTGGGTGTTAGACTCAAATATAAACATACACTAAATTGCTTATACTGAGTTATGCTAAAATAGTAAATAAAACTATGATACATAGATATATAAATGACAAATAATTAATGTAATTACCTTGTTCTAATGATAATGAGATTATTAATTTGGAACACACAAAAACCATACTAAAGGATTGTTCTAAAATAGTAGTCATATTATGATTTAGATACTTCTCAAGCAGTAGACACTAACATCAGCCTAGGATGGATACATTGACACTACTATCTAAACTCAACACAAGTGTCCTATATAAAATGCATGCTAGTAAAATATTCAACCACCTAGATGATTATGGGTTTTTATTTTCCTTAACTTTAATACATTTAGATCTGGGTCATATATTGTATCTCTTCATGAATTTGTGAAACTTAGTTTTCCATATTCATAGTGACCTTGGATGAAAATGGGTTAGTGGGAACACAATTTCAAGGTGAACCCAAATACCAATCTATAAGTAAGTGCTACCTACATAACCAATAATTTGAAGAGGTTCTCAGACTAATATACCTCTACCCTACATGTTGGCTTGTGTGTGAATTATGAAATATGTGATAAACAAGTACAATAGTGACCAACTTTTAACTTGAAAAATAGAGATCTTGGGCTTTTCCTTTAGTACTTTAGAAATGTATATGTGTGGTCTCTATGATTGATATGGAAATAGGGAAGCTTTTTCTCAATTGAATGCTTTTGATAAGTTGACTTGGTATCTTTTGGTCTTTTGTAGGTTAGGAATGAATGAGGATTGATATTCTATTTATATCAATCCTTTGGAGAGATACCTCAAATAGAAGCACTTAGGTTGATCATTCAGATATGTTTCACTTGTAAATGGCATAATTTTAGGGCATTAAAAACTTACATCAGGTCAATATAGTAGTGTTAATACTAGTGTTTATCTCAAATGTTAATGGAGTAAGAAAGTAAGTACAGACTCATACCTTATAAAAGTGGAAGATAAGTAGGTTTTAAGAATTTTGGGAAAGATATAAGGTTTAGGTCATCAATTTCATATTATTAAAACTAAGAGAGACCAAGGGGCACATGATAGAGTATATGTGAGACTTTAAAAAACATTAAAGGTCCATAACTAAGAGGAATAACCCAAGTCTGAGTTTTCCAAGTGTACAAGACTGAGGTGTTATATAATTTATAAATAGTGTCTAAAAGAACATGTTTCCAAAACATGTCCCCACTATATACTTAAAAATTGAAACTACTCTAAATGTGGAGAGAATGTTTTTAAAACATACCCCTTTGTATATTTGAAACTGAGAGCTGATGTAAGTATCGATAACATGTTTCCAAAATATTCCCCCACTATATATGAATCTATGAAGAATGTGTAAGTCATGCCCCCACTAATATGCCCCCCTTTTGAGGTGACAAAAAATAGTAACTAGTAGTCACCTTACCTCAAAAGGATAAGATAATGATGTAAATTGTTAGTGGACCATGTATCATATAGAGGGAACATCTCTAGGTATATATATCATTGAAGTGATCAAAATGTGATCACATCAAGTCCTAAGATCATGGAAACATCTAGATAGTAAGAGTACAAGCTAAAAAAGTAACCAATCATTCACACAAAGTCACTCACAAGAAAATCAAAAGGCGATGGTCTAATGAGACCTCATATAATGGGTATGCTAACACTCCACATAATTGAATGGACATGACTTAATCAAATATACAAAAAAAATAAGAATGACATATTCAAACATCAAGGATTAAAATATACATGAGATTTATAAACAATGAAGTATATTCAAATTCTCAATCAAGAAACACAATAGAAATACAAGACACTCAAAAGAGTGCATGAATGGAAGCATAAGGAACCAACATAAACATAACATACTAGTTCATGGATCATATGTGTTAGGAATAAATGTTAAGTACATAACATATCAATTATATTTTAGAATATATAATCATGTATAAAGGCATGTGTAAGTACATAAGCTCAAACATGATAATGTAAAATTACCATAGGATGATATGACTTGGATGTATCATGATCAAAAAAGCAAATGACCCCAATACCCATATGACATGAGTAGAGGGAAGGCCCAACTTCTACAAGTGCATAGATAATGTATATGTATATGCCTAAATCACACCCAAATGATGTGTGAAACACATGTGTATATAGAAAATATTTATATGTCATATACCAACATGGAACCAATAACATATATGCCAAGGAGATAATAAAACATGTAAATGCTAAAAATATTTTTGCATTTTTTAAGCATTTTGATTTTTATGGTAATTTTAGAATATTGGAATATTCTATAATCTACCAAATCATCTCAAGAGGAGGATGATAATATTCGAGTAGTGATAAATGTATAACCTATCTTAAACTAGATGTGCCATATGAGTGCATAACTAAAACTAAAAGTGTATCATGTCCTTGTATCGATTGGATGTAGTGATTAATATTTTATGCCTCTTGATCTTTGGTGATTTTATATTTACCAAAAGTTTTATTTCAATATGCCTTTGGTTTTTGTTTTATAATATGTTCTATCCTTTGTCTTTAATAATATGCCATTACTTATATCTATTTGTATGGTGACTCAAGATATATTTCCATCTTTGGAAAAGGATGTAAGTTTGCCTTGATGATTAAATTATATTTATCTATTGTTTCTATCAAACATTACTCCTAATGAGTGTAAACCTAATTTTTGAATCACAACATTGTAAGCAACTGGATTATAAATAACCTATAAAGTAATAAAACATTCTTTGGAAGTAAATGAAACTCTAACTGAATTAATCCCATACTTTTTGTAATTATATTAGTTTTATCCATAGGTTTAAAATTATTTTTAAGAGAGCTAAGAATTGATATAGAACACAAATTTGTATCTTGAAATTCTATAACCTTGATATCTATAAATTTTTGCCCTCTACATGAGCGATGTTAATAAAAAGGTATTGATATGAGGGAAGGATTTTGATTTTACCCCTTTGTAACTACATTTGGAAATTTAAATTTTTCATCTTGATTTTTTTGTAATATTTCTTTCTTTAGTTGTGCCTTTAGAATATTTTCTTGCTCTAAGTTTTGCATTTGTAATCATTTTCATTCTTTATTATCCATTGGTACCCATTTTTTTGTTTTGGTACTTATGATTTAGGAGAGGTACTCATAATGTGAGTGGTTTTTTTGGTTGATGTATCAATTAAATGATCACCACTACCTTTGTGAATTTGTTTTTTATTCTATAATGTAAAACAACAATTTTTATGATGCCTATCCATTTTATGATATGTAGAATAATATTTTGATCTCCTTATGGAATGTAGAGGAGGTAGTTTGATCACATTTTTTTAATCATTTATATTAGGATCCCATTATGACTCTTAGTATCCTTTTGTTAATTTTTTAAATCACTAGTTTAAAAAAAATTGTAGCTTTTCATTTGGATACAAAATTTTGTTGGGTACAACATTACTAGATGAAGATACAAACACATGATTAACACTATCATTTTTGGATTTTGCATGTATGCAATCCAATTTTGTAATTATTTTGATAACTTGATCATAATGGTGATTTGAGATTTTAGGGATTCACAAACACAAACTCTATGTGATTCAGATTGATTATTATATGCAATCATAAATGCATCATGTCTATAAATCAATCCTGGCTTGGAGAAAATAGAGCATACCTACACTTTCGATTGGTAATATATTTGTTAAGCAAGACATGACCAATATGGGGGTCTGATAGACCCAATTATGGGTCACTTTTCACAATACACCATGATAATAAGGGTTCCAAAGCCTAAAATCTAACACAATCATGCAATAACCCTTAAAGATTCTTAGGTTTAACGCTCAATCTATATCTAATAAATAAGAAAGTAAATCTAATCTAGTGCACACCAAAGATTATGGCACAAAATAGGGGTTAAAAATAAAATAAAAAACTAAACTAAACATGCATATAAGACATATACTCATGTTAATCTATACATAATCCTAATGCATGGGAAGAGAAGCACAATTACATTATCTATATATTCTTACAAAGGAGAAATAAAGTTAGGAATACTTACCTTGAAGATGAACCCACCAAGCTTTAATATCTCCCTTGGCCAAGGTGATTCACAAGAGATTGTTATGGTGTGTAAAAATAACAAATACAAATTAGCTCTAGGCTACACAACCTATCTATGCATCAAAAGACTTCTCCACAAGACAAGATCCGTATCTCCAAATAAAGTATAGAACCCTAAGATTTATTCCTCAAGTATAATGGTTAATATGTAGATGTTCATTCAAACTTATTATTATTCAATTCTCTTCTTTACAAATGGTTAGAAATGAACTTGTATATATAGGTATATCTTTTCCTAAATCCTCCTAAAAACATCAGCTATACAGGGTTAACCATGGTTGACCCTGTACATTTTTGGGGATAATTCACTAGGTCTATGGTTGACCCTATAAATTTTTGGGGATAATTCACTAGGTCTAAGCTAAGTTAGCTAAAAGGATAACAAACCCAAAACGTAAAAAATACCCCTAAACTATACAGGGTCGACCATGGTTGACCTAGTATAACTGATATTTCAAAAGGGAATTAAGGTAAGAAAAGGAGGATGGAAACATAAAAATGATTAGAATGGGTAGAACTGAGAATAATGAACTTAGGGGTATTTATTTTATGAGATGAGTTTGTAGATGGAAATTGGAAAAAGGGACAATAATCTTACGAAGCATCGATGGTCTACCCATCCCTTTCCTGATGCATCCCTTAAGGCATGCACTTAGAGAGATTGAGACTTGACAGGTTCTTGTAAGATATAAATTTTTAGTAATCAATACAAGTTTTAAAATATTATGTGTATATACATATGCCCCACTCGAAGCTCTTCATGTGTCACATAAGTGCAACACGAGATGGTGCTTTAAGATAGAACATGATAACACACAATGTTGATGCTAAGTAAAGCATAGTAAGTAGTAAATAAGATAAAGGAAAGGATAGTATTGAAAAACACATACCTTTACTTACTTTAATGTTTTAGATAAAGAATTAGAATGTAAGAGAAAGTTAAAGCAGCCAATGTGAAGAACACTAGGAGAACTTGTAGAAGTTAGTGTAAAAAATAGCCAAAAATCAAGGATTTTGGAAAATAGGCATATGATAGTGGAAAACAATCTCTACATCATATTGAATCCATTGAATTTTATGGTTTTGAAAATATATGAGTAAAACAAAGATATAGATAAAAGAAGGAATCTAAAAGATAATAATTAAAGAATTTAAATTTTGAAAAGTGCTTTTAAATAGAAGAAAACATAAGTCATTTGTTATTTTGACGTGTGAAATAGATAACAAAAGAGCTCTAAAGACCAAATGAGCTAGGATGGTGAGGATACAATATGCTAGACAAGGAGAGGCTCCAAAGGGTGATGGGTGCACTATAGGTATGTAATTGTGAATCTCAAACCAGTTTTTGAAATTTATAGTGAATTAAGTGTATTTTCAATAATTTTAAATTTTAAGCATGTATAGATGTCAAAATGAGAGAAAATTAGATTCTAGGGGTATAAAATAGTAATATGGGAAATGGGTTTAGAGGAATTAGGAAGAAAGCAAAAAAAAACACTATTTTAGGAAAACTAGACAGAATCCATAGTTTTGACCTAGTAGGTATGGGTCGACCCTCTATATTATACATGATACCACCCTAATAAAGTTTGATAAGTGATTAAAAAGGTCCATAATGACAACTCAAAATTAGGAAGGGGAAAATAAGATGGATAAATAAGATTTTGGAGTCAACTAGGGTAAAAATTGGGAAATTTTGGTCAAGCTATTTTGACCAAAGAGCTAGAATAAGCATGGAAAAGCATGCATAAGGCCTAAAGAGGGTTAGAATGGCCCAAAATGACCAAGGGAGGGCAATAAAAACTTATTATTCTAGAAATAGGGTAAAATTAAATAAAAAATGAATAATTTTAAAAGTAATTAGGCTTGTTATTTTTTAAAAATGTAAAAATAATGTAATGTGACTATACATGACATGAAGGAAATGATACATCCTTTGTTGTTTCTTGGTTAAAAAGATGGTGAAGGTT
Source organism: Torreya grandis (assembly GCA_037957365.1). Taxonomy (NCBI): domain Eukaryota; kingdom Viridiplantae; phylum Streptophyta; class Pinopsida; order Cupressales; family Taxaceae; genus Torreya; species Torreya grandis. Next base: position 365,463 of record JARHVA010001826.1, on the reverse strand, counting down.
ATAGAGATTGGTGGATGTGGCCTAGTTACCAATGTTATTATAGTTGTTTTTAGATAGAGATAGAGATATACTAGTATCTATAGGTCTAGGAGGCATAGCAGATATGGGTAATATCCCCATGAGTGTTGATCTGTTAGTCATGTTCCTCGATTGTTAGGAATGATTGAATAACACCTTCATATGGGAGGTGGATGGGGATGTGATAAAGGTGGACATCACACTAGAGGATATCCATGCCATCCTCAGGCTACCCATAGCAGGAGAACTGGTGGCCACAGGGATTCCAAACAACATAAAAGAGAGCAGAGCCTTAGCCATGTGGGCTATAGGATTAGAGACAATTTTGGGAGGACAGAGAGTTAGTATGGATGATTTATATACATTATAGATTTAGGATATTTAGAAATTTATGATAGGGTTTTTGATATAATGGTGCTATATCACAAGTCGGATGGCATGGTAC